>JARVZY010003282.1:0-25881 GCA_030686995.1 Artemisia argyi | reverse complement strand
TTGAAGACTTTTTATAAAGACTTGATTTGGATTTAATGTGTGTTAATGCAAGTAAATGGGAGGTAGTTGAGTCAGTAGCAATTACTAATTGTGCAAGTTGTCCACTTAAGTGGATTCTTCGGATGAAAGTCAATGGGTTTGACCACATGCTGCTGATACTATCTATTTTGTTGTGAAGTGTGTTCCTGCTGATGGCTTACTTAAGATCACTTTGTTCAGGGGAATGCAAATCTTTCAGAAGAATTAAACACAAGTAAACACAAACAAAGCAACATTTTTATTAATTCTTCAGAAGTACATTAAAGGACAATGAAATTGAATGATTAACTACAAATTCCTATTCTACTTTGCCCTTGCCCTTGCCTTCCACAGTCTTCACCTTGCCTTTGTTATTGATGTTGAAGATTCCTTACCACTGAGGACAGGGCAACCCCATCACAACCTTTCTTGTCTTTGGCAATGGGGGATTTACTTTTCTTCTTCTTGGACGAGAGGACTGAGGTTTCTCAGGGGTTGTGGGGTTGTAAAGTGCATCATTATCATCATCCTCTTCATCAGAAGAAGTGAAGATGAAGGGAGACTCATCAGGATTGGGAACTTTGTTTGCCCTCTCCAATGCATTCCACCTTCTCTCCATCTCTCTTTGGTACTTTGGA
Source organism: Artemisia argyi (assembly GCA_030686995.1). Classification (NCBI taxonomy): domain Eukaryota; kingdom Viridiplantae; phylum Streptophyta; class Magnoliopsida; order Asterales; family Asteraceae; genus Artemisia; species Artemisia argyi. Next base: position 25,225 of record JARVZY010003282.1, on the reverse strand, counting down.
TCATTGATTTCAGAAGGGTATGGTGGAAGATCTTCTGATGATGATGAACTTGGAGTAGGCACGGTTGTATTGGTTGTATGGTTGTATTGTTGATTAGAGGAATTATAATTAGGGATTTGAATTACGTGGAGAGATTTGGGGATAATTAACCTTTATTTATAAGATCATCCCAACCGCGTGTCTTTATTACCATAAATGCGAGGTAGTTTTGAGATAATTAAGGGTTCTTTGAAATTTGAATTAAGAGATATTTTTCAAAGATATTTGGTTTCCACGGAAGGCATGATTCTGCTGATTGATTCTGCGGAAGGTTATGTTAAATGAATGGTTGACCGTAGTCAACGTTTGACTATTTTCTGTGGATTGACCATTTGGTTTCAGCCGTTTGACTTGGTTTCTTCGGATGAGTCAGTTTAATTGGGATTTTCTTTAGTTGATTATTGGTCAAAGATTTCTTTCCAATAATTCATATCAGTTTCATTCCACGTTTGGTAACTTCCATAATTAACCAAGACGTGCATATCCCACTCCCAAATTAACTAATTCCCTCTCGCTATAAAATTTCAAAAACCATTTCAACATTCTCCAGAACTCCCAACCCTAATTTCTTAGTCTCAATCAATGGCTGAACTACTTTTCAAAGGTGATCATAACAAACATGCCTTTCTTGGTCGTGGTAAAAATGATGAAGATTATGTGGGCATGATCGAATTTCTCCAAAGATCCAAGATTCGTTATGCTCTGCTCCAATATCCAAGTGTTATTCATGAATCTCTTGTTGTACAATTTTGGGAAACAGCACAAACAAGGACTGTTGAAGATGGACCAACAGAGATTGTTGCTGTCATAGATGGGGAAGAATATGTGGTTACTGAGTCATTGGTCAGGACTCAATTACAATTTAATGATGAAGGAGGAGTGACTAATTTGCCTAAGGAAGAGATATTTAGAGGCCTTCAGGCTGCTGGTTATAGTGGAGATGGGAAAGTGTGGTACAAGAACTTGTTTTGCCCTAAATGGAGGTTTTTGAAACACACTTTGCTTCCGTGCATGGGTTCTAAGTCTGGTGGATGGGACCAATTCTCTACAGACATTGCTCTTGCCATTATGTGTCTCTCTCAGGGAAGAACATTTAACTTTTCTAAGTATATCTATAATGCTATGCTTGAAAATGTTAAGGATACCAAACTTAAATATTTAATGTATCCTAGGTTTCTTCAAATCATTTTAGGCATTTAGACCACTGACCCTACTCATTTTCCTATTAAGGGTTTATTTAAAAAGTTGTTTACTCAAATGAAAATTAAATTTACTAGTGAACACAGACCCTTACTTCCAGCTATATTGCCTGCTGGCAATGCTCCTGATGGAGTAGCTGCTGATGCATCTACTGGTGGTCAGGATCCTTCTGATGCTCAAGCATTAGAGGATTTCCCTGATAGAACTGAAGTTTTTCCTAATGCCAGTGCATCAGTTGCTCCTGATGTTCAGCCACCACCCTCTCCTAGGTCACCCACACCTGTACATTCACCAATGGATATTAATTCTCCTGAGAATGAGCTCAATGAGAATTTAGGCTTTGACCAACCTGTACACTCACCAAAATTTACAAGACTTCCAACACCTAGCCCATTGTGACCTCAATTTGAGGATCATGTAAATGTAGATGTAGATGTAAATTTAAATTATTCTACTCACAGGACCAATGATGCTTCCAATGCCACAGATGTCCCTGTTGGTGGAGCTGAAGGTCCTGTTACTCTAACTTCTGTATCTGCTTTGTTGAACAGGTATGTAACTAAGATGGATAACTTGGAGAATGATCTGAACTTCGCCAAAAAGAATCTTAGCAATGCTGTTCTGACTCTAATTGGAAGAGTTAAGAAGTTGGAGGCTACGCTTAAGCAAAGGAAGAGACAAGGTGTGGTGTATGAATCAGATGAGGAATCTACTAAAGCATCTGACAACATTGACTTGGAAGGCCTTGAACTTCTTGCTGCTACCACATTGGAGAGTGTTCAGAAGAATGCTGCTGCTGCTAGGCATGCACCATCTACTCATTCTACTAATGTTAGGTCTGTTCCAACTGCTGATGTTGCTCATACTGCTGATGCAAGTGTTCCAACGGATTCCAGAGTCATTTATGTCAGGAGAAAGCATTCTGCTGATAAGACTTATGCTGATGCTCCTAGAAAGAAGACTTCTGCTAATGCTTGAAGAAAGGAATCTTTTCCTAATACTATACCAGAAGTGAGAACTCATGCTACCTCAGCAGATATCCAAGCTGAATGTCCTAATGATTCTCCTGATAAGGCTTTTGTTCCTCCTGAGACTACTACCCTTAAGCAAGACAAAGGAAAGTCCATATTGGTTGATCAAGACCTTCCTTCAAGAGTGAAGTCCAAGGTGGAACTTGCTAATGAAAAACTTAGTGAGATTGTTGCTGCACACTTGCAAGATAAAGAGAATGTTGCAGCTACAAAGGCTCAGTTGGATATGAAAGCCTCAGAAGCACTTGCTAGGAAAATTCAAGCTGATTTGGATAAGATGGGACCTACATTTACTACCACTCTACCTGCTAAAAGACAAAAGGAACTAGATGACATAGCTCAGAATCTTTCTACAGAACAATGGGAAAACTTGGCTGCCCAGGCTGCTACTAAGCCTAATTTGGGTGAATCAGTGCTTGGAGTTGATAACCCTGCTTTTTTTCAGATGATGGTTGAAAGAGGAAAGTTGCAGAGACAACAGGAGGCAGAGATAAAAGCTAAGCATCAAAGGGAAAGACCTTGGACAAAGGCAGAAATAAAGAAATACATGAGGAATTTTGTAAAGAATCAGGGATGCTCTATGTTTGGGTCAGGATGGACTCAAAAGAAGGTTTGGGGATTTTCTGATACACAGCTTACCTCCTACTATGATAAGATCATTTCCAATCTTCATTCCTCTGGTATAAATGTCCAAGATGTTCTGGTGTTTAGAGGTAGACTTTTGGATGAACCTGTTGCTAAGAGAACCAGGCTTAATGATACTGCTGATCAGCCTGCTGAGTCCCTTGGGTCATTTCATGGTGGTCAGGAGAAAGTGCATTATCCTTCAGTTTTGCTTCAGAGGGATGATACTCATGATGCTTCTCATCATGATACTGCTGAATCTTAATCGGATACTACTGAAGTTCCAGATGATGTTTCATATGATGCTTCAGCAGATACTCTAATAGAAGTACCTGATGATGATGATTCTGCAGATGTTCCTGCTGATGTTTCAGCACAAGTTGCTCCTGATACTTCCAAACATGTGCCTAAAGAAGAACCTACTGCTGGTCCTTCTATTCCTGTTACTACTAGCACTAGGAGGAAGACTAAAGCTATCAAAAGGAAAGCTCCAAAAGATATTCCTTTGGAGGACAATACTACTTTCCTTGATTATGCTTCTAATGATGGTCAAGATCCTGTTGTTTGGGAGAAAATTGTGAAATGGGAACTTGTTGCTTCTGAGCTTGGTCAAGGATAAGTGAATGTCTTAACTAGGCAAGATGGATCTACCAAGACATTCTTGTTTCTGAGCCAAATCTTACATATGGTGGACAAGCAAGATTTTCTCTCCCTTTATGACTGGGTTACCAAGTATTATCAAACTCATTCCCCTGATGAAATTGGAATGTATTTGATGGGAGATTTGCAGATTTTGTGTGATTCTTATAAAGGTGATTCTGGTGTGAAGTTTCAAGTATGGAAAGGTCAGAAGACATGGGTGGTTGACTATTGGAAGTTGTTTCCTCTTCCTAATGTTCATATGATTGTAACAACCACTGGTAAGACCCTATACTGCTGGGCTGATGTCCTTTACCCAATCACAAAGGAAGTAGTGAATCTTATGCTCGAGGCAAAGCTTTCTTTTCCTTTGGATATGACTGAGAATGATCTTCATCTTGCTGAACAATTGATAAGGTTCATCAGAAGAAGTATCTTGACTAAGCAGGAACTGGCGACCAAGCATGGCATTTAAATTGATTCATATCTGTAATGAGCTGGTCTTGGTATGGTACTTTGTTGCGTGTTTTAATAACATTATTAGTAAAAGTTTATTGATCCATAGAGGATCAATTTTAGTATTCGTTTGTTTTTATATTTCGCAATAATTACAAGCTCACAGAGATTGTCTCACTTAGTCTTACTGGTGATTACATTAGTAGGCTAACGATCTATTGGCTCGTGATCTATCAAGGTATAGATCCCTACACATATATATTTTGTTAGAACGATTAATACAAAACAAACATAACAATACTTACCAAAATTTACAGGAGAGTTGTGGTGGTGACGGGTGTGGTGGGTCTATGACAGGAGAGTTGTGGTGGTGACGGGATTTGTGGTGATATGAGAGGTATTCTTGGCTGTGATAGGAGGAGTTTTGAAATTTCGTTGATTAGTTTAGAATGGGATTGATGAGAACTTTGGGGGAATACATTCAAATTTTTACAAAATTTACAAAAAATTTCACGAAAATATTGGAGGGAATGTATCTTTAGCCACGTTTAACAACTAGTAGCAAAGGTAATAAACAAGTTTCTTAAACAAAAAGTGCAAAAAAAAATATATATGAAGTCAGGGGTGAACTAGGCTCGAACCAGTGACCTCAACAACACCTCAAACTTAACAACACACAACAACACCATCTCTGCCCTTGGGACTTTTTCGTTATATACTTCTTCTTTATTTCTTTTAACCACTTTTTCCTTTTTAGCTTGTTACTACTTATTTAAATAAGCAAGCTTATTACAGCTTATTTAAATAAGTTGTTTTCTCAATTTTATTTTTCCTTCAAACTTCAACACTTTAAGTACTTATTTCACATTTTTCTTGTGTATTATTCATAAGTTTAATATTTTTATTCATTTTATTACTTTGAATTAGTTTTTAATTATTAAAAAATAAAATAAAAGTCAGAAAAATAAAATTATTTTTTCTAAAATTATTTTTAGTCATTTAGGACATAAGACAAGTTAATTTGCATTTCTCAGGGAATATCTCAGCGAGCGAGCATCTTGACCATTCGGTCGATCGGGTTTTAGATCGCATAATATTATACATACGTACTATTCATTGAATCATGTCGTAACATGACACCCTAAACAACTATAACCCAATTCCCATATGATGTCAAATACCCATTAATGAATGTGACAAGTTATAACCTACTACCAATGACCCACCATGTGAATTAGCCATTATCACCGGTCATACATGGGTTGCATATACTTGGTATGTGTATACTTATATTGTGAAGGTTATATGAAGTGTGTTAAAGTTATTAAAGGTGGGAACGCTAATTTTGACATTTGAGGAGGCCATAAAACCACTAAAGTCATATGTACTATGATGAAGACTGTGTCCTACTGTCGTTAGTGTATCTTTAGGTTATATGATACGTTTGCGTCCGTGTGTACACGTTTTCGTCCATGTTTACATGTTATCCCCCGTTTATCATAATATAATATTATATATACTATTGATTCAATCATCACATAACATGTCAACCTTAGCAACTATAAACCAATGCCCATATGATGTCAAATACCTAATACACATGACCCACCATGTGAATTAGCCATTATCACCGGTCATCCATGGGTTGCATAGACTTGGTATATGTATAGTTATAGTGTCAAGGTTATATGAAGTATGTTAAAGTTATTAAAGGTGGGCACGTTAATTTTGACAATTGAGAAGGCCATAAAACCAGTAAAGTCATATGTACTATGATGAAGATTGTGTGATACTGTCTTTAGGGTTTCTTTAGGTTATATGTTACCTTGCGTCTGTGTGTACATGTTTTTTGTCTGTGTGTACACGTTCTCGCCCGTTTTGTCATGCTTTAGTCCGTTTCTACACGTTTTTGTCCGTTTCCGTCCTTTTATAGCCGTTTTCATATATTTTAGACGTTTTCCTCCGTTTTCATACGGTTTTGTCTATTTTATACACTATCCTACATTTTCTTACGATTCATACATTTTCTTCCTTTCTCACACGTTTTATTCCCATTTAGTCCATTTTTTTACGTTATCGTCTTTTTGCATATGTCTTTATTTGGGTGGCGTTAGATAAGTTCGGCACGGTAAGTCGGTAACCCGACCCTTGTGCACTTTTTTCGTTTTATTCGTTTCGATACGTTTACATATGTTTTATTACTTTTCGTACGTCTTTGACATTTTTTTTCAGTTTTACTTTTATACATTATTTATGTTTGCGAACGTCCGATTTTCAGTTAAATAATATATATTTTTTTTATTTTTTTAAAAGAAATTTCATTTACAACCACTTTGACCCAAAAAAATTATGCGTGCATCTCCCATTCATATGTCACGTAAACTTTAATTCCGGCCATTTGGTTTCACAACAAAATTAAAACACCAACTAACACACACAGGCAACCAAACCGTCATCCCCAACATCTCTGCACTACAACAGGTTAGGGTTTCATCTTTTTGATCAACAACAAAGTAAACTTGTTTATTTCCCTTTTTTATGAACTTATTTGAAGTGATTTATGCCGAACTTGTTCATAATGTGTTGATCACTTTACCTTATATGTATTGCTCTGATTAAATAATGTGTTCATGTTACTTTAGTTTAAACTCATTTGTGTGAAATTGTTATAAACATTATTGTAGTCATAAGAAGTTGCATGTGGGTTTCCCTCTCAAACGCAGTTGATTGCCTAGAAATTAGAATCTAACAATATGATACTTGCAATGTCAAGTCTATTAACTTTGTTGCTTAGTAATGATATGCCTTATTAGGAATCGTTGATTATTTAGGGGAAAATGGTATATATTGAATGGATTGAAGTTGTGGTATAAAATTGGTTATTTCTCTCACAAATATTCAGTTAATTCATCACTTTTGATATGCATTTGACTTATGTTTGTCAATTATAAGCAATGTATTACCTTTTTGGAATGACTATTGTTCAGTTTGTAGTAGCCTGTTGGAATGAGTTGGTTTCGGTCGGGTTCGGTTAGTGCTAGCCTGTAGGAATGTGTTGCTTTCGGTCGGGTTCTGTTTCTATTAGCCTGTAGGAATGAGTTGGTTTCGGTCGGGTTCGGTTTGTATATATAGAATTACTTTAAAGGGAGAATGTTAAAGTATTTGTGTTTTGATCCATTTGGGTTCCATTAGCAAATTTTCATTACCAGGTAAGGATGCAAATTTATAGGTTGCCAATTATGTGCCCTGTTTTTCGTTTATGATACATCAATATTTTATGTGTGTTTGAATATTATAGTATAACATGTGCCCTATTTTTGTGTAGAAATATGGCCGTTGAATTTCTCATAACTTTAAACCAAAACACGTTCCCGGACTCTCATGTAATCTCACACATAAGCCTTAATTACATTTTATACCATAAATGCTTGTATAATGAATGTCAAATAAATTATTGAAATGCTTTCAGGAACTTCCACCTGTCTACGCCGAATCATGTTACCATGGAAGGCGGGAGATTTACATCACTAGCACTCAGCGAGTTCATTTCAGAGTACAAACAGAGACTCAAACTAACCGCCCCATTGTGCTTACAGAAGAGAGATGGATAGGGTTTGCTTTAGAAAACCTGAGTCGGGATGTTAGGCTGTTGCATTTCGTTGAGGAAGGTGATGACTGCTTCTTTGTTACCGGATACACTCAAGATGGAGCAGAATTTGGTGGCTACCACATGAATGGCGGTCGAGTTTCAAGGTTCCAATCTCGTGTTTTTTCCTTCTATGATCAGTTCCAGGTATTAGAGCTTCATAATTTACTAATCTTATGTCAAAAATGTGATTTCATAAGTCAATAAATATTAAATTTTAATGTACTAATAAGGTTAGTCTTAAAATTTATTTGCAGACACTGCCAGCTACATTCCTTAGTGGCTTAGGTAATGCACAACAGATTACAATCAAAGTAGACGGGGAAAACTTTGATGTTGGTTTGATTGCTGTTGAAGTGGGAGGAGCCAACAGCCAGGTGCTGTATCAGTTGGACCCCGATGATTGGAACAAGCTTGAAGAATTTGTTGGTTTAAAAGCTGGAATGATTCTCATCTTCACAAGGAAGCGCGCAACAAAGTTTTTGCTTACCGGCTTCAGTCGTGAAGGTAGTCTAACTACCGACGCGCATTTCCTTGGTGCCACCAGCTTGCTACCTGATCAGCCCGGTTTGTTATTGACCGAAAGAGGTAAATATTTACCAAATACTTTCATACTACACGTTATATCTGTCAGTGATTTATTAAGTGATTATAATTAAAATTCTTTATAGATGACAATCGCTTGAAGCATATTTGCCAATGGCCTGCACATAAAGACCACTTTGATGAAGGTCATGCATTCTATAAGAGATTGTCAACAATTCGAGTGAATCAAGAACTTGTACGTATTTCAGCATTCATATATAGATATTCTTTACTTTTGTTTAATTAGTTTGAACAAACTATATACTTACTAGTAATTTGAACTGCAGGATATCCCGGAAGATTTCCTGTTGCAGCATCCTATCCACCCATACCGGAGGGTCCTCATGAGACATCGTGGTGTCGAATGTTTCATGAGTATGACGATGAAGCCCCACAAAGCCGATCCTGAGCTGCCCGGTGGTGTGACTGTCTATGGGATGTGGAGGAAGTTTGCCGCTGATTGCTCTTTCGCAACAAACAAGCTGATCAGGTTCAAGTTCATGTATTTAAATGTTGATGGAAGTGGTAGTGATAATTTGCAAGACTCTGTGTATCCCGTGTTTCATCTGTGCTGATGTGTCCAGCTTCAAACAATTTATGCTTCATTTGCAGTGAAACAATATTTATTATATTTTTTGTTAGTAAATACCCCCTTAAGTATATAATTTTTTGTCAGTTATGTTTATTGTCAACATGCATTCATTTGGGGGTATTTTACTTATGCTATATTACTAAATTTGAACAATATTAGTACTGTTATACATTAGTTAATGTTGAACAATTAATGTTAAATAGTTACTTTCAGCAATTATGGAATCTAATATATAAATCTACTTTTATGCATATGCATGTAATGTAATTTAGTATGTATGATGCAATCTTGTTAAACTGACATAATTGACATGTTATGTGAAAACAAAATGCTCAATCTTAAACCAATTAACTAGACACATTACCAAACTGCTTCTTAAGTCATATTGGAGGGAATTGACAAATATATTTAAAGAACATATTGGAGGGAAAGTTTAAAAATATCTTATCAATAAGATTTTCTTAAAAAACATAAAAAGGGAAGCTGGGAAATCAAGGGGAACCATAGGCTCGAACCCGAGACATCACCAGCCTCAATCTTTTGAACGCCTAAACACACCACACACTTACCACTTGCCCTTGGGACTTCTTCATTTAATATCTTACATTGTTTTGTATATAAACAAACTTTTTAGGCTCTTAGCTTATTTCTCCTCTTAAGCTTATTACACCTTATTTAAATAAGTTGGTTTGTCACTTTTATTTTTGCTTCAAACTTAAATACTTTATGTAGTTATTGCACATTTTTCTTGTGTATTCTTAATCAGTTTACTATTTTTTATCATTTAATTACTTAAAATTAGTTTTTAATTATTAAAAAATAAAATAAAAGTAAAAATAATAAAAATATTTTCCCGACAATTATTTTTAGTCATTTAGGAATTAAGAAAAGTTAATTTTGCATTTCTAGGCTTTAAATTACAAATTACTATTTCCCAGCCTATTAGAATCCTGTGAGTAGCTAGGAATGTAAACGAACTGAGCGTTCTTTGAACGTTTCCTGATTTGTTTGGTAAAAGTTCGTTTATGTTCGTTTATTTATTAACTTAACAAACATGATCAATATTTGACATTAGCTCAGTTAAAACGACCTGGGAATATATCAGGGAGCAAGCATCTTGACCATTCGGTCGGGTTTTTGATAACATAATATTATACATATGTGCTATTCATTGAATCCTGTCGTAACATGACACCCTAAAAAACTATAACCCAATTCCCATATGATGTCAAATACCCATTAATGAATGTGACCAGTTATAACCTACTACCAATGACCCACCATGTGAATTAGCCATTATCACCGGTCATCCATGGGTTGCATAGACTTGGTATGTGTATATGTTGGAACCAAAGTTTTGCTATTTTGTCAAGTCTCGGTCATTTGTAATAATAGGTTGCTTAAGTTACATTTATGTTATTATTCCAAGTTTACTAGGCTTATGTAATATGATCCATGGGCTTTAAAGCCCACGCGATTTGGAGAAAGGAAGGAGAGGGAGTGTTGCCCTAGCTCCTTCCCTATATATAGTATGCTTAGGTCTATGTAAAACTTGGTTGGTTATGTGAAACATTAAGGAAACTCTTGCAATTCAAATTCTCTAAATTCTCATAATCTTCCCATTCTCATTCTCATCTCATTTCTACCTTTATTGTGCTTGTGTTTACTAAATGGTGACCTAACAAATGGTATCATTCGCTAGAGGAAGGTGTAGTTATTGTTTTCATTGATTTTTATCTTAAAAGTCGTTTTTTTAAATCGAATTTTTGTGAAAATTTTACACTTTCTTGTTTGTTTCTTGTTTTTTCTCACATCTTTGCTTACAAACTTGTGTTTAAAATCGAAACAAACCAAAAAGTTCCAAACTTTTTACAAAAATAGTCGATTTGGTCATTTGTACTTTTATCGAATTTTTTTTTTTAATTTTGAAAAAGTTCTTAAAGTTTTCTACTTTCTTTAAGATCTACTCATTTTGCACACAAAAGTACAAGTATCTTGAAATAAAAACGAGTTTTAGGATTGCTTTCTTTGTAAAACAAAAACTACCAAGTTATCGAGATCCTTTATTGCTACCATTTCGAGAACTTCTCAACGTGCACTACCTCGACTTCGTTTGTGTGGACTCGGTATTGAAATGTAACTACACCATGAAAAATAAATCTTAAAACATACGAAGTCAAAGCTTTAAAGTTGCATCATAAGCGAGCTAGACTCAGTATTGACCCAGGAATTGACGAGATAATACAAGTTAGTAATATCGAAAGGACATATCCTCGACGGGTAATAACATCAAGTTAATTACTAGAGCTAGTTGTCACCTAAAAGCTGACAATGCAACTCTTTAACTAACCACGTAAGCGTGTCTCGAAAAGGATTTGTCTTAGTAGAAACGTACCGTCTCGAGAAACCTTCTGTGGACTTGACCAGGCCGGGTAATAACTTCAAGCTAGTCTAACTAGTGATGTAAGCGTGTCTCGAATCGGTCTTGTTCACGGAAAGTGGATCAATTCAAAAGTGCTTGCTCCTCCCGCATGTGAAAATTTATTAAATAACTTATGAGCACATGTGCAGGGGGAGCCCTTCATAAGTATACACAAAACTCTCAAAGTGTTAACCAAAATATTTGATTATCACAAACACTTTGAGAGATTTTCTATCAAAGGTTTCTTGGCTACTGTCGGAGTTATAAGGTGATTAAGATAGGAATATCCGTCCTATGATCCGCCAGAGCCGGAGGGATCTACCCAAGGACATCTCCCATAGTTAGAATTAGAAGTCCTTAGGTATGATACGGAAAAAAAAGGAGAAATGAATGAAAGGGAAAGAAGGAGTTGAAGAATTAAAAAGAAAAGCAAAGAAAAGGGTGAAAAGAAATAGCCCTCCATATGATTCAACCTTAGGGCAGACACCGGGTTCAATACGTATGCTACTGGCTGTTGCTAAAGACAACACCGGTATTGAAGATTAAGTCGTCATGGACCCAGTGACGCAATGCACTAAACCTTCTTAACCACTCAAGTTCTCTTAAAAGGACTTGTTTCATTCTCACGGGGAACCCACGTAACCTATCGACCTATCTCCTAGAGATGGTTGATATTGAAGCAGGAGACACCTCCCCAGTCTCCGCATAGGAAACCTAGGTGTGCACTTATAGAGTCTAGAGCCTTGAGATACATCAAAGATCTCTTAGGAACACTTAGTATTTCTACGACTGGTGTTCTACATCAATGGGCATCAGTTGTAAACTATCGAGTCCTTCGCAGATCTTAGCAATCTGCCGAGAACGTTTATGAGAGGATTACTTAGGTATTTCTCAATGATTGAACGGAAATCCTGCCAGGGTCAACATCAAACAGCCCTGACAGCAGGTCACTTCGGTAACCCCACAAGGGTTCCGCTTAGTGTTTGCGGTGGTTCCATTACGGTCTACAGTCGTGGAGTGATCCCCAGTGACTCACCCAGTCATTGAGCTACTTAGTAGGTCTAGTAAGCTCCTTTGGGAGTATCTGATATGGGAATGGCCTGGATAAGGATTAGAAGGAGTCTTCACACTATGCTGTTGATGAACTCTAATTCCTTATCCGTAAGTATCGGTTGTTTTATTGCTAACTATTTACTCGCAGGTACCTCACTTCCATGATGGTAGATTCCAACATGCTCATACATACATCTTGAAGTCAAAGAAAGCTCCCCAAAGATCTTAGCAACACAAAGTTCAAAGAAAGATTCTACAACAACTAAGAAGAATCTACAAAGTTTAAAGACTAAAGATCTCAATGTATGAAAAGGAACTTCTTGTACGTGAAAGTCTAAGTCCAATGATGTATGAGTATGTTGGAATGGCGGACAACCACCACAGACGCAGGAGTGACGAATGGCAGACTGCTTCGTAACGCAATCACTACAACATCATCAAAGAACAAAGACAAAGAGCAAAGTATATCCATCATTATTCTTATCATTTCTGAAGACGTCTAAAGCTGAAAGTCAAAGATTAAGACGAAGACGTCAAGCAACCATGATGACCGACCCTTAGGGGGAGATTGTTGGAACCAAAGTTTTGCTATTTTGTCAAGTCTCGGTCATTTGTAATAATAGGTTGCTTAAGTTACATTTATGTTATTATTCCAAGTTTACTAGGCTTATGTAATATGATCCATGGGCTTTAAAGCCCACACGATTTGGAGAAAGGAAGGAGAGGGAGTGTTGCCCTAGCTCCTTCCCTATATATAGTATGCTTAGGTCTATGTAAAACTTGGTTGGTTATGTGAAACATTAAGGAAACTCTTCCAATTCAAATTCTCTAAATTCTCATAATCTTCCCATTCTCATTCTCATCTCATTTCTACCTTTATTGTGCTTGTGTTTACTAAATGGTGACCTAACAGTATAGTTATATTGTGAAGGTTATATGTATGAAGTGTGTTCAGTGGCAGAACTAGGATTTCAAAATAGGGTATGCACCCTATGTTTTTTACACTACCCGTCGAATTTTAGGGTTTGCACTTCCATACCCGTGCTATACACTAGATCCGCCCCTGAGTGTGTTAAAGTTATTAAAGGTGGGAACGTTAATTTTGACATTTGAGAAGGCCGTAAAATCAGTAAAGTCATATGTACTATGATGAAGACTGTGTCATACTGTCGTTAGGGTATCTTTAGGTTATATGATACGTTTGCCTCCGTGTGTACACGTTTTCGTCCATGTTTACACGTTATCCCCCATTTTGTCATGGATTAATACGTCTGTACACGTTTTTATCCGTTTTCGTAGGTTTTTGTCATTTTCATGTTTTTTCATATTTTTCCTCATTTTTCCTACGTCTTATAATTCTTAGTCGGTTTTTATACGTTTTAGTCCGTGTTTACACGTTCTCGCCCGTTTAATCATGTTTTATACCGTTTTTACATGTTTTATACATTCTCCTCATTTTTCATATCGTGTTTGTTCATTTCTATGCGCCATTTTGTGTTTATGCAGTTATATGTGTGTTTGGGTCAGCGGGTTTGAAGATATATGGGTGTTTGGGACTGTGTGTAAGCACAACTTATGTCATGCAAAGTTATATGCATGGGTGTTAATTTGGAGCCAAAATATTAATGAAATGTTTAAATTCTCAAACAAAATTTTCAAAATTAACTCTGGAAATTGTGATTTCCTTAAACGAAAAACTGCTCCATCATATGCCCTATTTTTTCTCCAAAAAATCAGCCTTCTTCAAAACATTAAATCAATAACTTTTTAAACCATTATTCACCAATTTAGTTTAGAATTTTTCTTTTACACATTGCTTCAGACGAATCATGGAAACCCAAGAGAATGATCATGATAATATTGATTTTTCTGATAATGAACATCCTGACCACGATTTGGGATATGAATCGGAGCACAATTCTGATGATGGTGAAAGTGATAACAACCAATCAAATGGTTATGTCAAAAACAGGGGCATAACCAGGTTAGCAAAGTTTCGAAGGGAATATGGAAAAGCAGGTGGAGAGAAGCTCAGTGTAACCTTCTATGCTATGAATAGGATATCAGGAAAACACCGAGCATTGTTTTCTAGTTTTTTGGGAGACTTGGTTCGTGAGCATATAGGTGTCAGGATTATATCCTGGAAGAAGGTTGATTCAGAAGCAAGGGACAAAATGTGGGACGAAATCATGGTAAAACTATACTATTTTTTAACCCAGTAATATAGCATGAAATATATGCGTAGCATTTACATTATGTGCAACTAATTAGGAACATTGTGTTAATCTTTGCAGCGATTTTTTGATGTTGACTTGACAGCCAGAAAAAATGTTAATGAATCGTCTTGGTCAACTTCTATGCAATTTCAGAAGTAAATTGACACAAAACTACATATTGCCCAACCTAGAAACACCTTCTAAACTAAATGAAGTCCCAACTAATTATGATGCAATTATATCAGCCGATGATTGGGTCAATTTTGTAAATTATACACAAAGCGATGAATACAAGGTGTTAATTATTACTTTTTTATTCAAGTTCAAGCATTTGTTGTTTCCATATGTATTAGTTCTATAGTATATAATCATTACTACATCTAAACACCTTTTGATTTTGTGTTGCAAGGTGAAATCAGCTGCAAAAAAGTGGCGCATTCCACGTCTCTTTATCAGCATAGAATGGGACGAGGTGGATACGCCCTTGTGATAGTTCAAATGGTAACTTGAAACATTTGCAGTTAATAGAATAATACTTGCATTTATATTGGTTTATCTTACGTGTGTGCATTTGATGTTTATAAGATCGATCGTAAAGAAATTCAACCCGATGAAGAACCACCGCGTACCACGCTGTGGTTGTCAGGAAGGAAGAACAAAGACGGAGATTTTTACGATGATGATACTAGAGCCGTGGGAGAAAAAATTGTAAGTTTTACTGCATATTTTATTAAAATGTGCATAATGGGGCTAAAAAGTCTTCTTGCTTATATTAAAGTGGGATCAACATATAATAACCTATTACCCATATTGTGTGTGCAGAAAGAAACGGAGGACAAGATCAAACAAGGAACCTTGAAGGTTGATCATGGCAGTGATGCCATGACAGTTGTGTTAGGTAAGGAAAAGGGAGGATATGCGAGAGGAGTGGGAGGTGGAGTAACCTACAGGAGGTATTTTGATCTGCCTCGAAACAAAGAAGCATCTGATGAAAGAGTAGTGTTACTTCAAAGTGAACTTGAAAATGAGAGACGCCAACGTCAAGAAAAAGATGCGGTAATCCAGGATTTGATGAAGCATTTGGCTGCGCAAAAGGGGCAGTCGAACTCAACGTCAACTCCATTGGCATCAACTCCATCGACATCAACTACATTGGCAACAACTGCATTGACGTCAACTCCATTGATGCCAAGTCCATTGACACCACCAGAAGTAACATTCCATCTTTTATTGACCCTTTTAAAAACTGCTGCAGTCTTCTTAAACACTTTAGATTGCAGGTGTCTCCGGTGAACATTAATCATATAAACAGCAATGCTGAGGCGGATGCCGGAACACATGTTTCTGGATGTGAAAAAGTTGCAAGCATTCAGAAGTCTAATGGACTACCAACTTTGGAAAAGGAAAAGGAAACAAGTGTAAGTAATAAAACTTCAACATGTGATTTTTTAAATCTACATGCATGTCTTATTTACTGTGTTTTATATGTATAGGTAACTGTTAAATCTGTCGCATCTAAGAAAACGACTAGAGCAAAACGAAAGGATGCACGTCAAGCTTCCCAATCACAAGAAGATGAGTCTTCATTACTAGTACTACCACAAGTATGTATTTAAACATGTTCATATATTATTTTGTTTAACTAATTTCTGATACATACATGCAACAAATCATTTTTTTAGGTAATTAACTACAAACTGTGGCACTCAAAGAGAACAACTATTATTGCTTTGGGTAGAGTATACATGAGTGATGGAAAACAAATGATTCATAACAAACCAATCCCCAAGGATTGCTACAAAGTGACTATTGATAAATCCTTACAGGATGCAGCTTGCATACCGGATGTAAGAGGTAACGGTTTCAAAAAAGTTATGAAGGCAGTAGGTGGTTTTTATGCATGGCCAAAGGAGCAAGTGATTTTGGAAGATCAGGTACATACAAGCATCTGTTTTATAAACCTACATATATATATAATTTCTCATATTTAATTCAGTATTTGATACACCCGGCTTTTTGTTTCCTACAGGCTACACTACCAAGTACCATACAAATAATTAGTGAGCATAACAAAGTTCCACCTAAATTAACAGGGAAACGCAACTACGTCTCTATTGAAGCCATGAAAATTGAAGCTGCTTAGAAGATCAAGACTAAGAAGTTATATTTATGAGAATTTTATTATTTACGCCATTACAATTTTATATACATTCCACTTTTACTGTATTTGAATTTGTTTAATTTGATATATTTGAATTTTATTGAATTTTATTGTTTACGGCTTTTTGTTGGTGACAGTATAATTAATTTGTTGTGTGACTAAATGTTACAAAAGGCCACACACGCATACAATTCATGTGGCCATTTAATGATCAATAGTCACACAAAATACAAATTTCTTCAATTTAAACGGCATATGGTCACACTTATTAATACGTTTGGCCACTTTATGATTAATTGTATGTGACTAAATACCCAAAACAAACATGATATGTGTGAGTAAATGGTACAAAAGGCCACACAAACATACAATTCATGTGGCCATTGGCTTATCAATAGTCACACAAAACACAAATTTCATCACTTTAAACACCATATGGTCACACTTATTCACACTTTTGGCCACTTTATGCTTAATTGTATGTGACTAAATACCCAAAACAAACATGATATGTGTGACTAAATGGTACAAAAGGCAACACAAACATACAATTCATGTGGCCATTGGCTTATCAATAGTCACACAAAACACAAATTTCTTCACTTTAAACACCATATGGTCACACTTATTCACACTTTTGGCCACTTTATGCTTGATTGTATGTGACTAAATACCCAAAACAAACATGATATGCGTGACTAAATGGTACAAAAGGCCACACAAACATACAATTCATGTGGCCATTGGCTTATCAGTAGTCACACAAAACACAAATTTCTTCACTTTAAACACCATATGGTCACACTTATTCACACTTTTGGCCACTTTATGCTTAATTGTATATGACCAAATACCCAAAAGAAACATGATATGTGTGACTAAATGGTACAAAATGCCACACAAACATACAATTCATGTGGCCATTGGATGACCAATAGTCACACAAAACACACATTTCTTCACTTTAAACACCATATGGTCACACTTATTCACACTTTTGGCCACTTTATGATTTATTGTATGTGACTAAATACCCAAAAGAAAAATGCTTTGTGTGACTAAATGGTACAAAAGGCCACACAAACATACAATTCATGTGGCCATTGGATGATCATTAGTCAGACAAAACACAAATTTCTTCTCTTTAAACACCATATGGTCACACTTATTCACACTTTTGGCCACTTTATGCTTAATTGTATGTGACTAAATACCCAAAAGAAACATGATATGTGTGACTAAATGGTACAAAAGGCCAAACAAACATACAATTCATGTGGCCATTGGATGACCAATAGTCACACAAAACACACATTTCTTCACTTTAAACACCATATGGTAACACTTATTCACACTTTTGGCCACTTTATGATTTATTGTATGTGACTAAATACCCAAAAAGAAAAATGCTTTGTGTGACTAAATGTAACAAAAGGCCACAGAAAAATAAAATTCATGTGGCCATTGGATGATCAATAGTCACACAAAACAAACATTTCTCCACTTTAAACACCAAATGGTCACACTTATTCACACTTTTGGCCACTTTATGATTTATTGTATGTGACTAAATACCCAAAAGAAAAATGCTTTGTGTGACTAAATGTAACAAAAGGCCACACAAAACTGAAATTCATGTAGCCATTGGATGATCAATAGTCACACAAAACACACATTTCTTCACATTAAAGAACATATGGTCACATTTATTCACATTTTTTGCCACTTTATGTTTAATTGTATGTGACTAAATACCCATAAGAAACATGAGTTGTGTGACTAAATGGTACAAAAGGCCACACGAAAACCAAATTTATGTGGCAATTGGATGATCTATAGTCACACAAACCATACATTTCTTCACTTTCAATACCATATGGTCACACTTATTAACACTTTTGGCCACTTTATGGTTAATTGTATGTGACTAAATATACAAAAAGAAAATCCTTCGTGTGACTATAAGAGTTATTGGTCACACCAAGCTGATTAATCCAACTAAAATTGTACCTATTTAGTCACACATTTTAACATTTTGGTTACTCTTTTTTAAGTAAGACTAAAAAGAACCAAAACATGTGACCATAGGTACCCTATGGTCACACCACCTTTCGTCACACATACGAAAAAACCATGTGTGACTATATGTATATCGTCACACATATTTGTTGTAACCAATTCTAGTTTTTGGCCTAGTGTTAGAGCTTATGAGTGTACCAGAAGTACCTAGATTCTATAACTTGGTTTAGTATTGCATCTCGAGACCGCTAGTGAGACTACATTAGTGTAGTAGGATTTACTACATGATAAGAGGCATTAGGATCACCCTTGTGTTTAAACCCGTATCATAATTACTTGACCATTTAAGTCATAATACTTGACTAGTAAAGTCAATTGATTTTTCCCACACCTTAGCATTGTACTCATTTTTAGTACACGAAACCCCTAGTACACCCCTCCGAGCCTATCTTTTCGTTTCTAACTTTAAGCATCTTACTTAAAGGAAGAATTTGTTACAACCCACCCAAATGTACACCCAAATCGCCTTAGCTTTCCGTGTATGCACTCATCTTTAGTGCATTATTGTTATATGTTTAAACCCTTAGTTAATTATCTAATTGATTACATGGTTTCTAAGTCGAGTCATATCTTGTACATATTGTTTTGGGATGATTGGGACTCATGGGTAAAGTACTAGTGTTTTGGAGTAATGGGGAAGAACATCATATTTTACCCCCATATATGCGTTAATCTTTAAAATGTACTCCAAGTGTTTTTTATTATCTTGATTCGAGTCATTAGAGTAGTTTATTGTAAAGTATGTAAAAATTCAAGTGTAAGGGGAATGTACATTCCCTATGATGTATTATTTTGGATGGTTGGATAAGAGTGTATGGAAAAAAAAAAAAAAAAAAAAAAAAAAGAGAAAAAAAGAGAAAAACATACGGACTACCATCCCGTTTCATTCTATGTTTGTTTTAAGTTTTTGTCATTTTTGATTTCTTAGCTTAGGTCGAGTCGAGTCTTGGCTTGGCAACACCATATTGTACATGTAATTAACCAAGATGATTAACTCACCACCAGTAAATATTGCCTTTATCCAACAAAACCGTGTTTTCCATATCCCTACACCTAACGTTATAACCCTTTTAAAATACCTCTTTGATAGTTTTCCATTTCTATATTATGATATATACTTTATTACACCCGAGAGATGTGTGTATCTAAACACTATTTGTGATGTGCTAGTGTATAACCTCCGTGCTTGTTTTTGGTTTTTAGTGGAACAATTATTTGTTGTAATTACAAGCAAATCTCAAGTGTAAGGGTATTTGATGAGGCCAAAAGTGTACCGCTTTTAAGAGGTCATTTAAGCCCGAATTCGTGATTATTGGATCAAATATTGCCCTAAATTGTTCCTTTTGTCATTTTAGGTACTTTTGGAGAGAAATCTGGAAAAGGAAGCATTTTGGACGTTTTTGGAGCATAAAAGTGAAGAAAACGGCAAAATCTCAAATTCCTTGCTGGGAACAGTACCTGACGACATCAAGGATTTACACGTGACGGCGTCAAGAGTGACAAAAGAGGTGGATGTGGAACTTATAACGTGACGGGCCAGAACCTTTTCTTTGTTATTGGCCTGACGGCGTCACCAAGGCCATCAGGGTCCAAATACACGTGATGGCCCAAAGATGATTTGCATATGAAGGCATCAAGACTGGATCTAGGCAATACGAATTTCACTTTGGCGGCGAGTTGACGGCGTCAGAGTCTAATACATGACGCCGTCAGGATGCTATATATATATATTTTTCCAATTTTTCATTGTAAAGTGTGGAACTTTTGGGGAACAAGTTTTGTAAAAACCCTAGGTCAAATTTCATGCATCTAGAAGGGGTTTCAAACCCTTCTTTCTTCCATGTTTGAATAAAGATAAGTACTTCAATAATCATTCAATATGTCTGTGTATTGTTTGATTCTATCTTATGTTTATCTTTCTTTTAACATGTTAGGCTAGGCTTTTTATTGTGTTTGCTTCGATGTAGTGAAACCTAGATGTTGATTATTGGTTGATTGTTTGTTTATAATTGTTACGGATGATTGTATTCGATGTTAGGCTTAAGAAAACTGGCAGACTTCCATTGCTAACTTGCTTGAACGTCTTAAGAAACATGATCGGAGGTGTACGTCGATTTTTGGTTGTATTTAATGGATAAGATTAATTCTAATGATCCCATGTTAGGAGCTTTTAACGGCTCGACATAGGAGTGAAGTAGGATCTTATAGAGTTAGGGAATATTGTACACGGCCCTACGACTAGTATTAAGAATATAACCCGTCATCCATGTAATTGTAACAAGCTAATCAACCGGTAAAAGATATCTAGGGAGTAATGAAATCTAAGTAAATACAACTTTTATCATTATTGTTTCCACCACATTAGTACATTCATTTAATTTTCATTTATTTTATTTTATTTTGATTGCATCTTAGTTTATTGGGTTAGTTGACTAGCAACTAATTCCGCCCACTCCTTCAAAACCTGAGATTTTACTTGCTTTCCATAAAATATAAAAATACAAAAAGAATCATCCCCCACCTCTAGACCTAGTTTAATAGCCTTTCTAATCCTAGCGACACTATTCCTGAGTTGAATGATCAATCCCCCGGTACTTGTCACTATACTATACTACAACGATCAAGTACACTGCCTGGTGGGAGTTGTAAGCTTCTCAAGATCCCTTGAGAGGTAAAACATGTTGCGAGGGTGCAATTCCCGCACATCATGGTGGCAAAGTTAGTTGATCGTGGTGGTGGCATTTGTGGCAGCGATGACACATTGTGATAGTGTTAGTGGTTCTAGCCGGTGATAGTGATAATAGCATGTATGTATTTTGAGACTGAGATGAATATGTGTTTGTGTTTTAGAGAAGAAGTTAGAAAATGGAGATCAGTGTGTTTTTCCATTTGTTTGTTAGGCTTTTGTAAGGAGGTATAGAGAAGTTTAAACTTTTCTCTCAAGTCAACTTTTCTAAAAGTGTTTCAGTGTTTCCATTAAGATTAAACCTACGAAATTATGTAATTTTGCATGTCCATTAATTAATATGTAATTTTCCCGCTTATGTAATGTTTTTTATGCATTGACATTCCGTTTGCATGAAATAATGTTTCCTATTTGCATGTTTCCAAAATAATGTTTCCTATTTGTAATTTGCATCTCCATTAATTTATAATATCTCCATTAATATGACATGTCTACATTAATATGAAATATGTTTCCAATTTGCATGTTTCCTAAAAAATGTGATTTGCATTGCTGTATATCTCCACCTCGTTAGTTCAACATTTGCATTGGTGACTAACATTTTCAACATTTCCTTTAATATCATTTTCAACATTTCACAAATCTTGACTATTACACTTTTCACATTTGACCATTTTTCCATTATAAGTAGTTAAGATTTGTCTTCGCTCGAGGTGTATTAATATACCCTCGCGCTATTTATACAAGTAGGTTGGCATCTGCCGCAACGCGGCTGGGAATTTTTTCTAACGTGTTCCAAATTGTAACCCGTTTGATTGAGATGTCTCTGTGGGCGAGTGAAAAACATTATCCTTTTTTTTTAAACATTTTTGTATATGGGGCTTCATTTTCAGAACCCTGTTAAGTGCGAGAACTTCTTTATACCAATGAGATTTTTTTTAAAAGTAAAGATTATGATTTAATATAAAGGATATTATAGTAAAAGATAATTTTTGTATTTTTTAGATTTTTTTATTAAATCCTGTTTTGGGATTTTTTTTTCATTTTATTATTTTTTTTTCTTAGCATGCATGTTTTTAGAAAGTCAAAGTGCATATATGTTTCTTTTAAATAATGTAAATTTATATGTGTTTTTATTGTACAATAGTTTAAACTTCAAATTAGTTTTACTTAAAAATGTAATTGCACATATGTTTATGCGGTATATTCTATAAACTTCTTAAATATAATACATAAATTATAGTCATAACTTTTAGATTTATTACAAACCAAGAGTATAATATAATACATGAATTTTTATATCTTATGAAATACAAATCAAATGTATCATATGCACGTGTTCTAAGATCATATGTGCACAAAACATATGCCTTTGAAGTTTCTCATCAAATTCTTTCGAACAAGTATGCACGTCTTTGAAGAACATACATGCACACCTTCCAAGAACATATATGTACTTCCAATTTCTCATCAAATTCGTTAAAACATATGTGCACGCCTTCAAAGAACATATTGTCACACCTAGAGAAAATAATAGTCAAGATTAAATACTTTTAAAATAAAAACTCAATATAACAACATAACATACATGCACAAGTTAACTAGCAAACACAAATAAACAAGAGACCAATTTTTTTGTGTATTCAAAACATATATAATCCAAACATAAAAAATATATGTAATAAGTAAGCATATATATTTTATATGTAAACATATATGTTTTATACTAAGGGGGTTGGCAATGGGTGAGTGATGCCACAGGAAGGGATGCATCACGCACGGCTCCACCGCCGCCTTGCCTGCGTGATGCATCGAGTGATGCATTTTGAGTGAAAGTTTCACACATGGGAAGAAGCAAACTTCATTGTTAAAAGATAAAAAAAAATGGGTGAGTGATGGGATGTAGTGAGTGATGGTGTTGCAAACAAAAAATAGGTCAGTGATGGAAAAAGTAGGTGAATGATGTGGCATAAGGGGATTGGTTGGGAGTGAGTGATGGGATTTTGGGTGAGAGATGGGTTGCCAACCCCCTAGTAAGCCAACAAACTTCATTCTATGGACAAGGAAGTAATTAATGTTAAATGTAACACCCCCAACCCAGAGATACGGCAGCCAACACGGTTGGGGGCATTACGCAGGCGGAAACCAGACACCTTTATAGCTAACGACCACAACACGGGACGTTTAAAAGTGTCTCAAAACACATCATTCGAATTACAAACCATTTAGAGTACATAGACTCTTTATCAAGTAGTAGCGGAATAATAATAAGAGTTTGCAGCGGAAAAATAACAAAATTTAGCAGTGGAAAAACCAAGTTTAGCAGCGGAAATACAAAGTTTAGCAGCGGAAAATAACAAAGTTTAGCAGCGGAAAATTTTAAAACACACCAAGGTTTTACGAATTACTTGAAAAGAAAGATAGTAAAGATGATAAAGCTGCCTTGACAGAAAACCTCCTTCGTCCAAGCCACTCCACCATGCTGTCACAACTCGTAATTTTAGGTCCTTTTTCAAACGTCAAAATTTCATTATTCATTTCGGAAGTTACTATTCATCAGTTACTATTCAACAATAACTATTCATCATTTTACTATTCATCATTTTTTAGGTCAGTTTGATATTCCGAGAAGCATTTGATGAGGCGAAAAATGAACCGTTTTTAGGGGGTCATTTAAGCCCGGAATTGAATTTTTTTGATCAAATATTGCCCTAAATCGTTCCTTTTGTGATTTTAGGTACTTTGGGAGAGAAATCTGGAAAAGGAAGCAATTCGGACATTTTTGGAGCATAAAAGTGAAGAAAACGCCAAAGTCTTAATTTTCCTTGCTGGGAACAGTAGGTGACGGCGTCAAGAAGAAAATCTTGACGGCGTCAAGAGTAATTTCTATGATGGGCCAGTACAGAATTGACGGCGTCACGAAGTAGGGCATCAAGAGGAAAATGCATGACGGCCTGGAAACACATAACACTTGACGGTGTCAGATCTGGATCTAGGCAGTCCGAGGAGTATTTTGGCGGCGAGATGACGGCGTCACAAATTTGTTCTTGACGCCGTCAGACCCTATTTCCTATATATAGTTTTCTAATTTTCACATTAAAAAAAAGAGAAGTTTTGGAGAAACCCTAAGTACGAACTTGGTACGAATTTTACAGGTTTTTCAAGGGTTCTTAGCCCTTGATCCCTTTCATGTGTAATTGAGATAAGTATTCTTTTAATTCAATTAATATGTCTATTTGTTGGTTGTCTATATCTTGTTCTTGTCTTAATTCCATCATGCTAGGCTAGATCTATCTTGTGTTTGCTTGGTAATGAAACCTAGATGTTAATTATGTGTTGATTACTTGTTTATAGTTGTATTGGATGAATGAATTCGATGTTAGGCTTAAGAAAACTGGCAGATCTCCAAATGGTAACATGCTTGAACATCTCAGGAAACATGAACTGACATGCACTAGGTTTTATTGGTTGTATTTAATGCATAAGTAAATTCTAATGATCCCATGTTAGGAGCTTCTTAGCCGACTCGACATAGGAGTGAAGTAGGCACTCATAGGATTGGGGAATTAAGTGCGCCACACCATGAATGGTATTAAGGAATACAATCCGTCATCCACGCAACTATAACAAGTAATTAACGTGTAAAAGATATCTAGGGAGTAGTGAAATCTAAGTAAACACATTTTCTCCACTTATTGCTCACAACCTTAGCTAATTTAGTTTATTTTCATTTTTTAGTATGTTATTTTGATTGCATCTTTAGTATTGGGTTATTTGACTAGCAACTAATTCCGCC
>JARVZY010003281.1:0-25874 GCA_030686995.1 Artemisia argyi | reverse complement strand
TACTCCAAACCTAAGTCGCAACGTTCTATTATAGGCTGCTCTTAGAGACTTTCGCGATTCGACTACCATTTTCATTACTCACTACATAGACTTAAGGTGAGTCATAGCCCCTACTCTTTTCGTACTTGTTTTAAACTCTTGGGGGGGATACATGCTCAACTACTTGCTTACTTGTACAAATACTCAAAACGTTTATACGTGACTGTGTTATACTTGATTGTCTTATACTTGATGGCATTATACTTGATTGCTTACATACATGACTGCGTTATACTTAATTGCGTTATTCTATTTATTGACTAGTAGTTGTCTTTGGGAATTGACTCCCAGTTGTCTTTGGGAAGTGGCTCCCAGTTGTCTTTGGGAATTGACTCCCAGTTGTCCTTGGGAATTGGCTCCCAAAGTGAGGTCTTCGGAGATGAAGTATAGACTCACTTCTAATTGCTTAAATTGTCTTGATGAACTTATACATGTCTTATTCATACTATATATGTTAGCAGTGGGTTGTGAACACACAGGTTACAAGTCTCTTATGGCGGGACTTGTAACTGAGTGGATTCACGATGCCTTTGCTGTGTGATCATTCTTTTAAGGCTTTTCAACTGTTTTAAGACAAACTCTATGAACTCACCAACCATTGTGTTGACACTTTAGCATGTTTATCTCAGGCTAGTAAGGCGATAGCTAGTGCATGGAACTTAGAGTCAAGCTGCATATTCTGAAGACTTACGCTTTTATCATTTACCATTCAAAACTTTGTATACATTTATGTATCATACTTTGGAATCTCATGTTTGTAACTTTGAATTCATTAATCGAATGGTAACTTTTCAAAACGTCTCATTTAGAGTTCGTTTTCTATAACTTGTACTTTGTATTATGAAGTAGCACCCCTGTGACACAGTCTTCCGCTGCGGTATTTTGGGGGTGTTACACGAGTTCTTAGCTGAAATACTAAGAAGTCATCATTTAAGTCCGGGTTTCGTACTGAAGTATACGAAAGCCATAGTGAAGAAACTTTTGAGAAATGACATGTTTTAGAAAACATTTTTGAGAACTCTCGCTCAAGCATCTGTACATATCCGTATCATTGTTGAATGACATTTCTAGAAACGTACAGAATATCGATTATACAAGAGACATGTCGTGAGAAGAATATTTTTGTATTTTTTGATTTTACATTGTTTTTGGATTTTTTGAAATTTTATATTTTTGTATTTTGTTTTTGTAGGTTTTTCAAAATTTGTATTTACAAAGATGATTTGAAGAAAGAAAAAAAATTAAGCAGTGACAAGTAAAAGTGGAGTTAAGAGTGGAACTAGAAAAGGATTTCCACATGCGATGTTGGCGTAAAGTTCTTTTTTACCACATTAGGTGTATGAACCCTCATCACTTTCACAAGTACATGCATCCACAGAAGAAAATTTCTCACAAATAACAGTGTTAGAAGTACATGTTTCCTCACATTGAGGGTGTTCACTATCAACGGTTGTAGTGATTTCTACTTCCTTATCCTGATGATTTTCACTATTATTTGTCTTTGTGTAAGCATCGAAAATCTTCCCTGTTGGAATCCATCTAAGACCAACTGTGTTAAAAACTTTTCCCGTGGGAGTCCACCTAAGGCAAGATCTAGGAGTTTTTTTCTTTTCAGATGCAGCGGAAGTCTCATTTTGAGAAAAACTACGTCCTGTAGAGATCCACCTATTTGGTTTCTTAGCCTTTTGCTTCTCATCAACGGGTTTGTTTCTATGCGGTTTCTTAGTGGATTGAACCTTAGTACCAGCATTTTTTTTCTTGATATATTGTGCAACACATGCATCATGATTTGCTGAAAAAACACATTTTTGACATGTAGGACAGACAAATTCAACATTTTTGTTTAAAACTGCAACCTTAACTTTGTCACTACAGTCATTTGGAAATTGATTTTTATTCGAAGAAGACTTTGGATTCATGGTGTTTTGATCTACGTGCCTAACATTCTCTTTTTCGCAACTACTCTTAGATGCAAGCCACTCCCTAGTGTTTTGTAGATTGTTCCTAGGTAAAGGTTTACTACTACTAGCAGCGCTTTGGAGTCTTGTAGAATTCATCACACTAGGCTTTGCGCCTAAAATTCCGTCTTTTCGAAGTTGTGCCTTTTTCCTAGCTTCTTCTAGATGGTGATTTTGGACCATGTCATTTGAACCAATAGATTCCTTTACAGATTTTGTGGCCACATTTGGTGTTCTATTCCTAGAAGTGCTAGGTGCACTCACATTTGTGTTTCTTTCAACAACCAATTTTTGTTTATCAACAATCTTTTCAATTTCCTTTTGCTTGGGCAAGGGTTGTGGAGTGATTGGTTTTGACAAATCTTTTTTCGCATCGACTTTTGGAGCAAACCGGGAAATTGACATTTTTGGTTTTTCAACTGTTTTTGAAACATTTGGTGTCTCCGAAGTCGATGGTTTAGCAAACTGAATATCCACACCCTTCCCTTTTATACTTTCAAGCTGAGCTCTCAAAAGATCATTTTGTTTTTTCATGTCCTTGTAGGCATGCTCATACGACAATTTGTCATACTTGCATTCCTTTGATTTTCGATCAAGTTGTTTGAAAAATGACATGTTTTCTTTTTCAAGTTTTACAAGAGCATTTTCATATTTTGACACAATTTCAAATGTCTCAGCTCGCAGTCTTTCATCGTCCTCAACCGAATATGTTTGTAAAATGATGGACATTATATCAGTAGTCATAACGGCTTTGAAGAGAGAATCATTTAACTTTTCCAAAACATTCATGTTTTCACGAGTTTCATTAGCTTCGTTTACCAGGGATTTGTGGTCCTTGACAAAGTCGGCCGTTTCTTTTAAGAAAGCGTTTTCAAAATGGATTACCCTCGCACTGATGTTATTCAGTGGGATAGTAATTTCGTTGTTAAACACCTTTTTCTGTTCGATATGAAAACTAGAATGCCAGTTGTTAATACTGATAGTAGTTTTAGATTCAACAATATTTTGAAGTTCTTTAATTCTCTTTTTAACGTCATCGAGAATGTCTCTAGCCTCACTTGTATTAAAAGTGTTGTTAGAAGACATTTGTTCCATTTTTGAAAGAGATTTGGAAACAACTGTCTTTTTAGAAAAGAATTTTGCGAATGGTCGTTTTATGGAAAACACAGATGGTTCTGTTTGTGAAACAAAAGTAATTCTCGAAAGTTTGTTCAATTTGTTGTAATCAATGGGTTTCAAATCCTTTTGTTTCATTTTAGTAATGCTCTCTTCAACAAGTTCCATCGTTTGCACAGAATCCCGAACGACGGGAGGATCATGTTTGGTGTATATCACATTACCATTATACAAAACATTCTGTTCTTGCTGAGCTTTCTTGAGATTACAAGGAGTTTTGTTCCCTAGAGCCATTTTATGTTTTGTGTGGCAAATCGGATTAGTTTGATTAGCAATCATATTCATTGTTTGACTTGACTGACCCGACTTAACCACTAATTCTTCTAAATGTGCAATCATGTGTTCTGACTCTACGATTTCTTCCAAAAGTTTGTCTTCTTTCTTTGCAAAGTCCTTTTTCAACTCATCCATTTCTTTTTCAAGATTGGTATAAGCTGATTTTTGTTTAGAAAGTTGGTTTTGCAAATAAGAAATTTCCGCGTTTAAAGATTTTATCTTCTTGAAAGAATTAACATCAAGTGTATCAAACTTGAGTTGCAATTGTTTTTCCCTTGAAACGGAATTTTGATAATCAGTTTCTAATTCAGACAATCTTTTGTTATGAAACTCAAAAGCTTTAGCGTTTTCCTTGTAACTCTCAAGCTCAGCGGTCAATTTAACATTCGTGGCCTTAACATCGCGATTGACCTTTTTCACATTCTCAATTTGAATACGACAATTATTCAATAATGATTCAAACAAAGCACGTGTTTCCTCATCATTAGCACCATTTTGTGCAACTTGAAGTCCATTAGGATCCATGTATAGAGTTTCATAGTTAACATTGCTATTAACTTGTTCCTCCACATATGTATCATAATTAGGTTCAGGTGGCACATAATGTAGCTTCTCATGAGCAAACGGATTAGCATCATTACCATAATTTGGTACCTCATGGAATGGATCTGAATCATAAGTAGGAGGAAGATCAGAATCACTGCTTGATGTTGTTGCCTGCTGATTTGCCATAAAGTTGTAGGTTTCATTAAGATCTGTTGAATTGTCATTAATTCTTGTTGTAGCTCTAAACTCATTTTCCTCAGCTGTCAACGGTATTCCCGATTTTTCTTTATTGGCTAGCATCAACAAGAACTGGATCTTTTCAACCTTTGTCATTGCTTTGACATTGTAATTTCTACCAATATTACTGTTGTGAATTTCAAATGTAGGTTTCTAAATCGAAGTCATAAAGCAATCATTTCCATTTTGATTAACCACATTCTGACTCACAAACTGACCCATCGGATCTCCAACATATTCCCTTATCAGAATCCCTATCTGTGTATTCGTAGCATATTCATTTGCCAGTGTATGTTGATTCCGAGTAAAGTCAGTTGGAAACATTTCAGCTAGAACCTCAAGTGCTTGCTGCTTTTGTCTCAACATTGCTTCATCAAACCTAGCCTTGTAGGCAAGTTTCTCTTCCAACTGCTTCTGCTTCACATTCTCAGAATATGGGGAAAAGGTTGGTTCTGGAAGTTCCGTATCAGTTGGTGCAAAAAGATCATAACTAGGTTCAACAGTCTCAGCTTGTGTTTCTTGCATAGTCAACTTCTCTTTTGGTGTGTCGGAGTCATAAGAAGGTTCTTCATTTTCAGGTTCTTCTGACTTATGTTCACATGATTCTTCAACACTCTGTGCCTTTACAGTCAAAGGTGGTCGTTTCATATGCTCAACGAGTGTGAAAGGAAATCTCAAGTCAAGATATTTTACGTAATCTGGTAGCTCATTTTCATCAACGTCTTGTTCATTGTCAGTCAACGACTTCTCAGTCTCAATCAATATTTCCTCATTCTCAGTCACCGTCTCCTCAGTCTTAGGATATGGAGCGAAGAATTGAACAAGAGGATCCATGTCAATCGATGAAAATAAATTTGTGAGAAAAGACATTTTGAACGTGTGAAATGAATACGGATCTTGTAGACGATAAAGAAGTGATTTTTGTTCTCGAAACAAGTTTTTCCAATAACTAGCACGGTAGTTTTATCGACGAACCCAAAAAAATTATAACTCTCAAAATGACTCTCAGTCTCAGATTATCGAAGCTTAATCAAAATCGTTAGTCCAAAATTATCTCTAAAAAATATATAACTCAAACAAACTCCTTATGGTAAAGTTTACCAAACAAAACTTGTGTGACAATTTTGTTTTTTGGTTAATACAAAATCTCATCCCTAGTACTTATAGCAGCCCAAGCGATCCAAGTCCAGTCCACAAAGCTAACACCAATTGTTCCGTTTGCAAGTAATAACTCACGGCCCAAATACAATTAGTAATGTCCAGCCCAAAAGCACAATCGAACCCTAAGTAAGCAATAGTAATACGCACATATTTATATCAACCCTAATCACACTTTACCAAATTAAATACGCAGTCACAAAGAAAATCCTCTGTCTTCTCCAATCAAACCAAACGCATATCCAAAATGAAAAAAAAAATCGACCCCTTCTTCTTTCTTCTGCTTATAATCCGAATACCCAGAAACAATAACACCTCAATCTTACTTCCTTACCCGCTAACAAACCACAAAGATAACATACGCTTCATTTCATTCTTGGTGTCTATCACAGGCGACGCACACAAATGACAGGCTTCAAGATCTAATATAAGATCTAAGGTAGGTGTTTGATGTGTCGTTTTTGTTCTTGAACCGAAAAAAGGAAATGATGAAATAAATCTGTTTTGTTATTTCTTTGATTACTTCGGATATTAAACAAGAAGTTTATGCTTCTATATAGATCTATGATGAATATCTCTTGTGGTTGAGTTCTTTTGAACGAATCTTGGATAATAACAAGAGAAACTGAGATCTTTGTTATTTTTTCGATTGTAGTTATTTTTCTTTGTGGACGAGATTAGATGTTGGCTGAGATTGTGAGGTGTAGAATCGTGAGACGAGGGGATGGATTGGTTTTAGGATAATTGACTGAAGTTGTGTTTGTGTAGTTAACTGTTGTCGTGCGATGTTGGAGTTGAGTTAGGAATAGATTGGATTTGTGTAGTTGTTTGAGTTTGTATCTGAATTTGGTCTTCTGCTCTTTCTACTTTTTTTTTATACGTAAAATATTTTGCGTAAATGTTGTGCGTAAATGTTTCGCGTAAATCTTATGCGTAGATGTTGTGCGTAAACTTTAAGCGTAGAGATCTTATGCGTAAAATCTTTTGCGTAGATGTTAAGCGTAAGGCTTGGTCTTACGCGTAAGACTTTTGCGTAAACGAACTTACTAACTTTCCAAGCTAGAAGTTATGCGTAGGATGACGAGTTTCGCGTAGACTTTGCTTGTTATGCGTAAGAAAAGGGTTTTTTGCATAAGTTTAAGGGTAAACTGAGTTTTTTGACTATTCCGACCACTTTACCGACGTCCGTTTCTGACAACTTTTCCGTCAAGCCTTTTTTCCGACAGCTTTATGACCAGTTTTACGTCCTCAAAAAATACAAATAAAAACAAGACAAGAAACTGTTTGGACCTTTTTTGGACTTTTGGACAATGAAAATTGTTTTTAAAGACTCAATATAAGTTAAAAAATCAGTACTTTTTGTACAAAAAAGTTGAAGATAAGCATGTAAAAAAAAAGAAAATATGCTGTTTGGACAAAGGACAGAATAGGCTTTAGATCTTGATATTTTGAACCTTAAAAACTTGAACAAATTAAGGACAAAAAATTTTGTAGTACCAAATAATTAGTAAAAAAAACTGTTTAAGAAATCAAAACCGAGACTAAACAAGGTGCCAAAAAAAATTTAAAAGTGCGATTTTTTAAGAGTAAAAAAACACGATTTATGATAATAAAAACATTTCTAAATCATCTTAGGCTCTTGATACCACTTGTTGGATCCCAAAACTTATATCATTTCACACATAATATAAAGATTATAAGAAAGATTAATAGAGAGATGAAGAGATAAGAAAGATGGCAACTTCTAGAGAGAGAAAGTGAGATATATTAGATTAAGAGAGAAGAATACAATGAGAGAAAATAACATAGAAGCACCACCTCCAAATGCTCACCTCCAAATGGTAGCATTTGGAGGTTTATATAGTTAGGATAAAGAGATGGGCCGGGCTTGGGCTTATGTAATGGACTAGACATAAACTAATACAATGTTAGATTAAACCAAGCCCGTTTACCCTTAACTAAACTATAAGACTATTACAACATTATTACAAGACTCGTTGATACAATAATGATCGTCACTTCTATTTCTAACAGAAATCTACTATGACAGATTTGGTAAAGCATGAAAGATAACAAGAGCTGGCAATAAGATTGAAATATTCAAGAACTTTGAAAATTTGCTTAGAGCATGTAGCAGAATGGATCTAGATGAATTGTGGGACTTAGTTCAAAAGAAGCTGAAAACAAAGTATAAACCTGATGCAAAGGAGTAAGAGCTATGGGTGGAGTTCGGCAGATTATATGATCCAAATCCTACTGATACACATTGGAAATTCCCTTACCATGATTTATCTGTTTCATAGGAATACTTCAGCATGAGCCATGTTCATCATCTTTCCACTCAGAGTGGAATAGAACTTTTTATGCTAGGTGAGAAGGAGTATCCTTTAAGCTATGAAGTATTATCAGTCTTGATCTCCAATAAACTATTATGTGAAGAAGAAACTGATGCAGTCAAAAGACTGAAGGAAAGCATATTTGATCAATATGAAAGCCTAAGGAGAAATAGATGATAAGGTTTTTGGAAGAGTTCCCTCAGATCCTCAAGGTATGGATTTTATTCACAAGAAACTTAGTTATTTTAATAAGGAATAACAAGTTTAGGGGAGGATTGTTGGGAATAAAATGCTCAAGTCAAAGAGCCTGCCAAATGTGTTAAGCCTGCTTCTTTAGTTTTGTTGAAGTTGAAGATAAACTAACAGTACCTTCTGGGTGAGAACGTACTGCTAGTTGATGAAGGTCCTGACAGTTTAAACGTCAAGTTGGTATATATTTTATTTATAGATATTTAGTTGTATTATTAGTCTTTGTACAAAGTTACACGTTAAGTAAAAGTAGTACAGAGGTCTATACCTCTCAGTAGATAATATGGAGTGTTTTACATTGAAAAGTGTAATATTAGGATAAGATAAGTTCTCTAATCTTATTATATTATGCAACTTGACTACTTGTAATAAGGGTTCCTTATTCTATAAAAGGAACCCTTAGTCACCTTCTTAGATATCACTGCATGCACAACTTCAATCATAAAATCCTTTTTACGTATTAAAAGATTCAAGGTTACCTTTGTAATCCCGGTGATAGTTTAGATCACTCGTATTATCTCATAAATAATATTGAATCGTTTTGTGTTATTCATGTTGTGTTCATCACTCTAAATTATTCACATTTACTTATTCACCACCTTTGTTCCTTTAGTGTGTTCTGGTAAATTCCGCGTACTAAATCACATTCATTCATAAATATCCCAAACACATTATTAAGACTAACATCCCAAGTGTTTGTATAATCCTACATAGGGTGGTGGAGCCTGGTCACGAGTGGCTGTATCAGACTTGGGTCTTATTTTTGGCTTAGAAGCCTGTGTCCCTGAAGCCTCAGGGCCCTGTGCCTTTGGTTTGGTCTTTGGCACAGTCTGAGACTTCCCTATCGTCTTAGGAGGGGAAGGTGGGTACACTGAGTCCCTCTGGTTGTTTATGGCAACCATATGGGCCGTCAATTCTATATTAGAGACTGAGGATGGGTCATTTGAAAATTTTGAAAGACTCAGGACGGCTGGTAAAGAACATAAATGAACGTCCTGAGTGCAGTCACAACCCAGTAACCTTTCAAGAGCACATGAAATAAACCTAGGATACGACACATAGTGTAGCCTATTCTTATTCAGTAGCTTGGTTACAAGATCACCATAAATGATCTCTCAAATGTCGACAGTGACCCCTTTCTCAGGCAGTAAGCCATCATCATCTGAACAGAGTTAATCTGCTCAATGGATGAATGGTTCAAATATTTTGAACAAAAGTGAACAGGATCTTCCAAGCCATGGGAAAGGAGCTCTTGGTGACAGGGGTCTTGTCCAAATATTTTGGATCCAAAGCAATTTTTTCCAACCCTATTTTAACAACATTTGGGTCAGGGTGTGCAACATAGTTTCCATTCTTATAATCAAGTCCTGTTGCAGAGCAAAAAGTTTTGAAATCCAGGACAAATTTTCTTTTCCCATTTAAAACAGAGAAACTGATGAGAAATTCTTTAAGGGGTCTGAGTTCGTTCTCATCAGTGGAGGGTGTCGGGTCATAGGCCTGAGCAGTACCCCAAAATTCCCTGAGGAAGTTGTGGTACTGGAAGTAGGGTGTGGAGGTGAAGGCAGTTTTCAAGGGGCAATTATACAAAAAATTTATGATTTCCTTGTAGGCAGGGACATTTTTAGGGTAGTTAAAATTGCCTACAACATTATTGGTTTTGAATTATACATCAGCCAGAGTTGATTTTTCCCATTGAGGTGCAGGCTCAATTCCTTGGTCATCTGCCATTTTTAGGTCAAAGAGAAAGGTTTTTAAACTTTAATGGCAAAATATCACTCACCAGATGATCCACAAGTTGAGTCCAACTCGTTTTCTGTTCGTGAAATGAGTGATATTGTTATCAAGGAGATTGCAAACAGGAAGGATTTCTTGTTGCAAGTCTACTTAACCAAGAAATAATGATTTGAAAAAGCCTTTTTGTTATAAAAATTACACACAGCTTTGCAAAGGTGAAATTTTTGCAGAGTTTCTTTAAGAAAAATTTTGTGTGTGTGTTTTGTGTGTTTTGAAGGAGGTATTTATAGAGGGTGAGGAATACCATTGGTTAGTGATTTTGAAAATCAAAATGAATAACCACTTTGGGATCCACATTTAATGCCACCACTCCACTTTCCCAAGTTTTTCGCAACTATCAAGGTTAACAGTGCAAGGGGCCTGCACAAGATGCACTTTTGCAGGCATGATGTCACAGAAATATCATGAGATATTATTTGTGAGGGAAGGCATTTAATGCCTAGTGGGATGTTGTTTTGTAAGTGGGGGCTCAAGGTGTGGATTCCAGTGAGGCAGAGACATATATTCCTACTTTTAAATAGAAAATTCAGTTACCAACCTAGGACATTTACTAACTAGATACTTAGAGCATTTAGTTATGCATTGAATTGCATCAGTAAATATCATGAGCCCCCCTTGAATGAGGATTCATTCAGTGTGAATATCTTGGTTCAGTGAGTCTTTCACAATATGAGGAAAAAGACTTTATGTGACTTTGATATTTTTTTTTGAAGGATTTCACTGAGGAAGGTTGATTATCAGAGATAAGATAAGGAATATACACCATGGTAGGATATCTTAATCAGTGACCTGATTATCAATATCTAACATGCCTAGTTCTGCTTTCAGTCTAGTGAAAGTAGGTTCATCCAAGGGTTTTGTGAAGATATCAGCTAACTGATACTCAGTGGGGATGAAGTGTAATTCAATATCACCTTTCATGATGTGATCCCTGATAAAATGATATCTGATATCAATGTGTTTTGTTCTTTGATGAAGCACAGGGTTGTTTGAAATGGCAATTGCACTTGTGTTATCACAAAAGATGGGTGCCATTTTGTAATGAATACCATAGTCACTGAGCTGACTTTTCATCCATAACACATTTGCACAACAACCTGTAGCAGCAACATATTCAGCTTCTACTGAGGACATTGCAACAAATTGTTGCTTTTTAGCACTCCAACAGACTAACTTTCCTCCAAGAAATTGGCAGGAGCCTGAAGTACTCTTTCTATCCATGTTGCATCCTGCATAATCAGAGTCTAAGTATCCTTTGAGATCAAACCCTGAACATTTGGGATAGTAGAGTCCTAGACTGGAAGTGCCCTTAAGATATCTCAGAATCCTTTTGACAGCAGTGAGATGAGATTCTTTTGTTTCAGACTGATATCTTGCACATAAGCAGACTGAGAATTGAATATCAGGCCTTGAGGCAAGAAGAAACATCAGTGACCCAATCATGCCTCTGAAAAGAGTAGGATTAACTGGTTTTCCAGCAAGGTCAGGTCCTAGATTATTAGGAGGTACCATTAGTGTTTTCACTGAGGCACAGTCACTGAGGTCATACTTTTTGAGTAGGTTCCTAGTATACTTTTCTTGACTGATGAAAATGACTTTCTCGGTTTGTTTGATTTGTAGTCCAAGAAAGTAAGTGATTTCACCCATCATACTCATTTCAAACTTCTTTTTCATCAGTTTTTCAAACTGCTTACAAAGTTTGTAGCTTGTTGATCCAAATATGATGTCATCCACATACACTTGGACTAAAATCACATCCTCTTTTGTCCTATAGGTGAACAATGTATTATCAATTTTACCTCTGACAAACTTGTTTTGTATCAAGAAGGCTGAAAGAGTTTCATACCATGCCCTGGGAGCTTGTTTTAGTCCATATAGGGCTTTGTTAAGCTTGTAGACATGGTTGGGAAACTCACTACTTTCAAAGCCAGGTGGTTGTTGCACATATACATCTTCTTTAATGTTACCATTTAGGAATGCACTTTTTACATCCATTTGGTAGACTTTAAAGTTCATGTATGTTGCATATGCAAGAAAGATCCTGATGGCTTCCATTCTAGCAACTGGTGCAAAGGTTTCCTCATAGTCAATACCTTCTTGTTGATTATATCCTTTTGCAACAAGTCTTTCCTTGTTTTTTTACTACTGTTCCAGACTCATCCATCTTAATCTTGAAGACCCATTTCATTCCAATGATAAACACACCTTGAGGACATTTAACTAAGGTCATGACATCATTTCTATCAACTGTTCTAACTCATCTCTCATGGCCTGAACCAACTCTCATATTTAAAGGCTTCTTTAACATTTTTAGGCTCTATTTCAGAGAGAAAATCAACATAGAGAAATACATTGGCTGAGGCCGCCTTGAGTTTGGCAGCCATGCTCCTTGTAAGCATGCCTTCAGAGGGCTCACCTTTGATGTTGACAAGTTCTATTAATTTGGACTTAGTCCAACTATCCTGAGGTCTTGGATAGGAATTGGAACTTGTAGAGGCCTGATGTATACATGGAGTGGGGTCTAACATGGGAGCCTGAGGTACTTCAAGATTGAGATTTTCAGCTGCCTCAGTATGATTTGCTTGAGTTGTGGTATTCTAAACAATTGGTTCAGTGGTGGTAGTCTCATTGGAGACTTGTTGAGTTTCTATGAACTCACTGATGGTGGGTTGAGGTAGGTTGTGTGGATTGATGTAGTATGAGACATCTGCATCAGCTTGGTATTGTGTGGAGAGATTACTCTCAGGGTGAAACTCATCAGGTGGATATCTTGATGAGTAATCAATACCAATCTCTTCCACAATGGAATTTGAAAATCTGACAGCTTCAGTACTCTCATCAAAAGTGACATGGAAGGTTTCCTCAGTCTGTTGTCTCCTTGTGTTGAATACCCTGAAAGCTTTTGAGACAAGAGAGTACCCTAGAAAGTACCCATCATCAGCTTTTGCATCAAACTTTCCAAGATGATCCTTATGATTATGGATAAACACAGGACATCCAAACACATGGAAATAGCTGATGTCTGGAATTCTTCCTTTAAATAACTCATAGGGAGTTTTGCTATGTCTCTTCACAATGATGGACCTGTTTTGTGTATAGCAGGCTGTTCTTACTGCCTCAGTCCAAAAATGTTTGGAGAGAGCAGATCCATTAAGCATTGTTCTAGCAGCCTCAATGAGGGTTTTGTTCTTTTTTTCAGCAACTCCATTTTGTTATGGGGTGTACGGGGAGGTAAAGTTTTGAGAGATACCCTTCTCATCACAGAAACATTCAAGGTCATTGTTTTTGAATTCAGTCCCATTATCAGTCCTGATTTGTTTAACCCTGATGTCATTTTGGTTTTCAATCTTCCTAATGAAGGACATGATTGTTTCAGCAGCCTGACTCTTTTTGGTCAGAAAATATACCCAAGTATATCTTGAGTATTCATCCACAATGACCAGTGTGTACTTCTCATGGTGGATAGACATTGGACTGATGGGTCCAAAGAGATCCATGTGAAGTAGGTACAGGCAGTTGGTGACAGAGGAATTTTGTTTGGTTTTAAAGGATGCCCTGTGGTGTTTACCATTTTCACAGGCAGGGCAGGGTTTATCTTTTGAGAACACTAGTGATGGTAAGCCAAGGACTTTGTTTTGTTTGGCCAGGTTGTTTATGTTTTTGAAGTTTAGATGGGAAAGCCTTTTATGCCAAAGCCAATTGAGGGTTTCAGTGGATTTAGCAAAAAGACATGTTCCATTCTGAGTGAATGAGGACATATCCAAAACATAGACATCCTGCCTTTTTGGTGCAATAAGAACAACTTCTTTGTTTGCATTAAAGATAATACCTTGCTTATCATCAAACTGAACTATGTATTTTGCATAATATAGTTGACTGACACTGATCAAGTTATATTTAAGACCATTAACATAAACAATTCTAGTAAAAACCATTCCACTATAGTTTACCGAACCATAACCTTCAGTGAGACAAGATGAATTATCAGCAAATACCACCTTTGGTCTAGGTTCTTCTACATATTTGTGCAGATATTCCTTCACACCAGTCATGCTTCTTGAACATCCACTATCAAGATGCCAAACAGGATCTCTGGCATGTCTCTGCACAAATGTAAACTGAGTTAGTTTTTCTTGTAAACCCACTTTCTGGTGGGTTTGGCTTTAATGGCCTTTTTGAACTGAGATATTGATCCATGATCAGTGGTGGTGTGAATGTTGCTTCCACAGATATTGCATCTGGGAGAAGGGGTAGTTTTTTAGGTTGACTTGGTGATTCCTCTCCTGGACTGAATGACTTGTTCATGTCCTGAACTGTCATGAGTAGGATCTCCACAGATATCACAACATGGATACATCAAAAAATCATCAGGGAGATGATCATTGAATCCATAGTGAATGCAGGGTGTGAATGGTTTAGCTTTCTGCCTTATCTGTTTGGAGCCTGAGGCATAGTTATGAGACTGAGCATTGTGATAGGATACAGCACTTGATGAGACTGTGTAAGATAGATGATCAGAGGTTCTGTGATCATCTTTTTTACATATCATGCAAAAAAGGATTCTATAACAGTCATCAGTGGTATGTGTTGTATAACTACATAATTCACATCTCATTTTTGGTTTAGATGTTGCCTTGGATTTGGTAGAACTTGAGGAAGCTGGTTTAATTTCCTTTTCCAAAGGTTGAGTTTTCTTCTCAGATGATTCAATCTTTTCACTCAACTTCCTAACAAGTTCAACCAACTAATCAAATTTGGAGTCAGGGCTGTCAGTGATAACCTCATTTGAGACTGAGGTTGTGGAGTCATCATTTGGAGTTGAGACTTCTGTGAGTGGTCTTTTCAAGATAGTTCTTCCTAAACCAGCCTTCTCTCTTGGAGAGTGTTGAGTATACACCAAGGTGTTAGCTCAGAGCTAGGTTTAGCTCCCTGAAGAACTTTCAGTGGTGGGAGTGGACTCTGTGATATAGGTTCAGACTCATTTACGGACTCAGGAAGACTAGACTCATCAGTGACACCAAGCATATTTTTGATGGCCTGACTTTCAGGTTCCAATATTTTACCAGTGTTAAAGTTTGGTAGTTTGCTATCTGGGTTGACTCTTTCAATCCAGTCACTGGGTTTTGGTGCCATATCCTTGTTAAAGGATATTGATAAGTGTGTAAATACTCATCATTTCTGTCTCATTTAGACTGCAAAAACATCTGAAAACACACAGGAATGCCTTAAAATACATAAAATATCCTTGGATTGTATTTTTATGCAAAATGATTGAAAACTGATGAAAAACAACATATTTCACATAATTTACAGTTTCAGTCCCTGAACTTTGAAAAATTAGCAAATCTAGTCCCTGGTAAATCAAAATATGTAAAATATCATCAAAGGTCCTTAGGGATTCATAAGTTGTCAAGTTTAGTCCTTTAAAGTTAAAATTACAAAATGACAACTTTAGTCCCTCAAGTTTCAAAAATGTCAAAATTAGTCCTTAAGGTTTTAAAAAATGGAAAAATATTAAAAACAAACCTTGTACTATTCATTAATGGCATAATTGGTCCTTGTGGTATTTATTGGGAATTTACAGGTTTAACCCTTCATAAATTCAGAAATTACAACAATGGTCCTTGGGCTTTTATTACACAAACCAAACCGGACCCTAAGTATTAAAACCAAAACCTAAAACTAATCCAATCCAACCAAAACCCTCACCCAGCCCACCACTTAGGCCCAAACATAATCCAGCCCACACCACCTTTATAATATAAACGGGTGTTTGACCCGTTGACCTTCCCTCCCAAACCACCAACACTGTACATCCTCCACCCTCACCCCTGCTTCGCCAATACCACCATGGTTTTGCCACCTCTCCTTCACCACCTGTCTTCCCCAGTTCACCACCTACTCCCTCCAACTCATAATTCAATCCCACTTTGCATTAAATGCTTCCTCACCTTCACTCTGTCACTGTTACACTCACACAAACTAGTTTTCTTCACTAACCCATCAACTTGGCTACTAAACTACATTTTCCTTGTCCCCTCATCTTATGCAACAATCCAAAGTTCCTTAATTGCAATATATCGGCTGCAAGTTACCTATATGACTTTTTGGTGCCAAAAGCATTTTAAATGGCCAAGATGAGTTGCAATCATCCAAGGGCTCAAATTAGAAGTGGGAAATGTTCAGGAACCAAGTGGGATTGCAAAAGATCTATAAAGAAGCAAGGAGAGGCATTGTAATAGATATATCTAGTTTAATTTTGATATCTTAATTTCGTATTAGTAAAGTTTACATTTCTAGTGCATTTCAAAGCTTTCTGTTGACATAAATAATGCCTAAAAACATTATTAACATCTCTATGTTTTAATTATCACAAAATATAAACTCATAGAACTATAACTTGTGACATAAACAAGTATTTAGTGAATAATATTTCTCTTTACATCCAAATCACTTAAGGTATGAATAAACAAAGTGTTTAGTGCATTTTATGATCAAAGGGGTATTTAATTAACTAATGCAAAGTTTATTTAATTATATAAACATATTATATATTTTTGAAAAACACTTTTGGTAATAAAGAAAAATGTTTTATTCATACTAAATATATGAATTCAAATTTTTAACCAAAATCAGTTAGTTTTTCACCAAATAAACTTTCCCTACTAAAAGACAAAGATTCTGGCCTTTTCAGCTGGGCGGCCCCCTTAATTATAAGGGACGGTCCCCTTAAAATTAAGGGGACCGGCCAAGCTCCTCTGTCAGAATCTGTTGCCTATAAATACCACATTAAACCTGGATTTTTTCCTCACCTTTTGCACTTCTAAACTTTCTGATCTAGATCCAAATCTCCATTCTTTTATCCTTTGATCATAAGTGTATAAATCTTTGTTTCAAAGTGATCCAACCTTCATCCTCTCAAGTGCAAGAGAAGAATACTTCTATCCCTCAAGACAAGAAGTATTACAACTTGTTGTGATCTCCACATCCAAGTTGTTGGTGCATCATCAAAGAACATTTACATTATTCTTTGTGAAGATTGTTGTGAATATTTGATTGTAGATAGTTGTATTAGATATAGATTGTGTGATTAGTTAGTAGCTTGGTGTGAAGAAGAAAAGCTAGGTACTAGATTGGTGTGAAGAAGATAGGTGTGGAGTAGTTAGTTGTGAAGTAGATTGATTTGAAGAAGTTGTGTAGAAGTTGTGACTTAGGTGTGACGAAGTTGTGGTGTGAAAAGTGGTGTGTAGATTGGTGTGTATATTGGTGTGTACGGTTTTCTCCGCCATAAGGGAGCTTGTTGATATAGTGAAGAAAACTCTCGAGTTAGGTGCTCGGGGAGTGGAGTAGGGCAAGGAAGGTGTCCTTGTAGCCGAACCACTATAAATCTCCTGTCTCGCGGTTCGATCTTTCCATCTCTTACTTATTTCATTTCTTATCATCGTAATATATTGTGTAGTATTAATTGTTTATATTGTACAAGACTTGAGATCACATATTATCGAATCTAAGTTTTTTAAAAGCTAAGCAAAACTCTAAAATTAATTTTATAAAGAAGTAAAAAGACGTAAAACTATTCAACCCCCCTTCTAGTTTTCCACAATTGGTATCAAGAGCCACGTCTTGCAAGATTTTTAAAATATATTTTATTTTAAAACTTGTAACGATCTATGGAATCTGAAAAATATTTAGAAGGGCAATCTATGCAAAGACCACCACTATTTGAAAGTGATGGATTTTTATATTGGAAAAATAGATTCGAAACGTATGTGAAATCAAAAGATCTTGATCTTTGGCATATTATTACCTTTGGTGATTTTCCTCCTATTCAATATAATGTTGAAACTAAAATGAATGAAATTGTATCTTTTGAAGAACAAAATGATGATTTGAAAAAGAAATTAGCAAAAAAATAATGAGGCTAAAATAGTAATTTATAATGCGTTACCACGCAAAGAATATGAAAGAATTTTTATGTGTAAAATCGCCAAAGAAATTTGGGATTCTTTACTAATTACTCACCAAGGTAATAGCCAAGTCAAAGATAATAAAATAGATCTTCTTGTACAACAATATGAACAATTTATGATTCCGGAAGAGGAATCAATTGATAATGCTTTTGCTAAGTTTAACACTATCATCACAAGTTTAAAAGCACTTGATGAGACATTTTCTAGTAAAAATTGTGTTAGGAAATTTCTTAGGGCATTGCATCCAAAATGGCGAGCTAAGGTCACGGCAATCGAAGAATCAAAGAACTTGATGACGTTATCACTAGATGAACTAATTGGCAACTTGAAGGTTCATGAAGAAATCATAAGAAGAGATTCGGAAACG
Organism: Artemisia argyi; assembly: GCA_030686995.1. Classification (NCBI taxonomy): domain Eukaryota; kingdom Viridiplantae; phylum Streptophyta; class Magnoliopsida; order Asterales; family Asteraceae; genus Artemisia; species Artemisia argyi. The sequence continues at coordinate 7,768 of JARVZY010003281.1, read as the reverse complement.
ATCAAAGTCAAGAAAGAACAAACCAAATCCATTGCTCTAAAAGCCAAAAAGGAACCTAGTGATGATGATGATTCAAGTGACGAAAGTGAAGACGAAGAATATGCAATGGCCGTAAGAGAATTCAAGAAGTTCTTCAAGAGACGAGAAAGATTCACTAGATCATCACGAGACGAAAGAAAAGCATTCCAAAGGAATATAAGTGACAACTACGGGAAAAGAAAGTGCTTTAGATGTGGAAGTCCAAATCATCTCATTGGCGAATGTCTAAAGCCACCGGGTTATGAAAGTCAAGGTGCTTTTGTTAGTGGAACATGGAGTGATAGTGACAAAGAAGAAGTTGAAAAGCCAAGAGACGAAAAATGTTTTATGGCAAAAGAAACCGACGAAATATGTTTTGGAATTGACTTGGAACCTGACGAATGGATCAAAGATAGAGGATGTTCGAGGCACATGATGGGGAATCGCAATCTATTCTCTACATACAAGGCATACAATGGAGGTAACATTATTTTCGGTAGTGACTTACGTGGAAAAATCATTGGCAAAGGACAAATATGTGATAATAAATGTAGAGTCACATTTACCGAAGATGATAGCGAAATAGTTAAGGATGGAAAAATTATAGGTAGAGGAATTAGAAAAGGTGGCATATATGTTATGAAACTAGGAAACAAACCTGAGGATAGGATATGCCTAACGACCCTAGATGAAAACTCTACACTATGGCATAGGAGATTAGGACATGCTAACATGCAACAAATACAATCTTTGGCCTCTAAGGAATTAGTTAGAAATTTGCCTAATCTAAAATATGACAAGCATTTTTGTGATGCATGTAAAATTGGAAAACAAGCTCATGCTAGTCACAAAGCCAAGAATATAGTATCCACTACTAGATGCCTAGAATTATTACATATAGATCTTTTTGGTCCATCCGCTGTGCGGAGCTACGGAGGAAACAAATATACCTTAGTGATAGTAGATGACTACTCACGATACACGTGGACTAGGTTTTTAAGTGACAAGAAATGAGTAGAACTATGTTAAATGAACAATCCATACCACAAAAATTTTGGTGTCACGCCATAGATACATCAACTTATATTTTAAATATGGTATCAATTAGAAGAATTCTAGGAAAAACTCCTTATGAGTTATTAAGAGGTAGAAAACCAAACTTAAGCTACTTTAAGGTATTTGGAAGTAAATGCTATATTTTAAACACTAAGGACTATCTCACTATGTTTGATCCAAAATCATATGAAGGAATATTTTTAGGATACTTACAAAATAGCAAAGCATATATAATACTTAACAAACACTCCATGAAAGTAGAGGAATCACTAAATGTAACATTTGATGAAACACCACCACCTCCTAAAACATTACCTTTAGAAGATGATGATTTAGTCAAAGATGAAGCTATTGAGGTTAGTAAAACAAACCCCATAGGAAATGATAATGAAGACATTCACTTAGAAAATAACGAAACTGTTAATATTAAAGAATCTAGATCACATCCATTAGATAATATAATAGGACATCTTAACCAAAGAACCCTTAGGTCACAAGCCCAAGATAAAAACAATTTCTTTTGTTTCCTCTCAGCAATAGAACCTAAGAATATTAGCGAGGCTTTAAAGGATGAAAGTTGGGTTATAGCTATGCAAGAAGAATTAAATCAATTTAAGGCGAATGATGTTTGGGAATTAGTTCCAAATCCAAAGGATATGACCATCATAGGAACCAAATGGGTATATAGGAATAAGTTAGACGAGAATGGAATAGTTACTAGGAATAAAGCTAGGTTAGTTGCCCAAGGTTATAATCAACAAGAAGGAATTGATTATGACGAAACTTATGCCCCTGTAGCTAGACTAGAATCGATTAGGATATTACTTGCCTATGCTTGCGCCCTAGATTTTAAGTTATTCCAAATGGATGTGAAAAGTGCATTCCTTAACGGTTTTATCAATGAGGAGGTATATGTGGCACAACCTCCAGGATTCATTGACTTCGCAAAACCTGATTATGTTTATAAGTTAAAGAAAGCTTTGTATGGACCCAAAAAAGCTCCCAAAGCTTGGTATGATCGATTAAAAGCTTTTCTTATTAAACATGATTATTCCATGGGAATGGTAGATAACACTCTTTTCACTAAAAGGAAAAACCCAAATCTCATCATTGTCCAAATATATGTTGATGACATTATATTTGGATCGACTTGTCAAGATATGTGTGATGAATTTGCCAAAATCATGCATGATGAGTTTGAGATGAGTATGATGGGTGAACTTAACTTCTTCCTAGGATTACAAATAAAACAATTAGAAGATGGAATATTTTTTAACCAATCTAAGTACATTAAGGAAATGCTTAAGAAGTTTGGCCTAGAAGACTCAAAACCCATGAAAACTCCCATGTCTACGGAGGTAAAGCTCACAAAGGATGATGAAGGTGAGTCCGTAGATAACACCAAGTATAGAGGAATGATAGGTAGTTTACTATACTTGACGGCAAGTAGACCCGACATCATGTTTAGTGTCTGCCTTTGTGCCCGTTTTCAAGAGGATCCCAAAACCTCTCACCTAGAAGCGGTTAAGCGTATCTTCTGATACGTTAAAGGCACTATACACTTAGGATTATGGTATCCTAAGGAATCCGGCATAGAAACCATTGTCTATGCGGATTCGGATCATGCGGGAGACTACGTAGATAGAAAGAGCACTAGCGGTATTTGCACGTTTATGGGATGTTGTCTAACGTCTTGGTTTTTGAAGAAGCAAACCGCTCTTGCTATTTCTACCACCGAAGCCGAATATGTAAGCGCCGGAAAGGCATGTCAACAAGCACTATGGATGAAACAAGCTCTCGTAGACTATGACATTAGGTTAGAAAATATCCCCATTATGTGCGATAACAAAGGTGCGATAGATTTAAGTAAAAATCCGGTGCAACACTCTAGGACCAAACACATAGAAATACGTCACCATTTTCTTAGGGATAATGTACAAAAATGAAATATATCTATAGAAAAGGTTGCATCGGAAGACAACATTGCGGATATATTCACAAAACCCCTTAAGCGTGAATTATTCAACCACTTGCGTTTAGGATTAGGAATGATGGAACAAGTTGACTAAATTATATTGAATTATTTCAAATTTATACTTGCATGAAATTCATTTTTCTTTCATTTCACCTTTTCTGAGTATAGGAATCTATTTCGCACAAAACTAAAGATTAAGAAAATTTATTTTCTTTGCATAAACCTTTTTGTAAAACTCAATCAATTTTCTCTAAAAATTATTCTCACAATCTAGGAACCCCATGAAGATCATTTTCCTTGCATTGTTGACTAATTCTAAAAACATTGTATTTCAAAATCATGCATAAATTCTCACATAAATTGTCAAGGTATATAATCTAATACATGTCTTTGACATTCATGATCGAGCAAAAATTGAATCAAGGAGATTATTTGGATTGTTTCTTAGGATCGTTATTTCTTTTTGCTTCTAGGAGTCGAAACAATCACAACTCCACATTTGTTGCATATAGACACTCACTAGGACAAATTCACTAATAATGATGTCATCTTGAGCCATCACTAGTTGTTCACTCACTAATTATCCTTGCCTTTAATCTAAGATAGATGCCTTAGGAAGCTTAATTGTGCTTGCCTTTATTTGCCTCCTATCGCTTATTATATGTTGATTATTTGCTCTTGTGTTTATGTGTTTTTGCATGCATGCTATATCTTGATTAGATTAGACTCTATATTGCCTAAGAGAATTGAACTTGCTTGAATTCTAATCCAAACACATAACCTTTCTGCAAATTTTCTGCCAAAAACCCAATTCTGGCAACCTGGAAATCACCAGATGGGCGGCCCCCTTAATTTTGTAAGGCGGCCCCCTTAATCATTAAGGGGACCGCCCCCTAATTAAGGGGACCGGCCATCTGATGGTCGGGTTTACAGAATCTTTTCTGCTTTTTAGCCCATTTCAACCTACATTTCCCACTTTTCACCAACACATTTTGTCCTAATCCCCCAAACAAACCTTATTCATCCTTAAACACACAAATCTTACACTATAAATATCCCCAATCCTCAAAACTCTCCATTCATCCCATCATGAATTCTCCAAACAAACCAAAATCAAAAGCCTCAAGGCTAGCAAGGATGACGGAAAAACCCGTTTGGCGAAGAAAAAGCCCTCGAAACAAATCCATCATCATAAATGAAGTTGGAAGTCATTCCACACCCCCAACTTCTTACTTCCCAAACTTTGCATCAAACCAACAAGGTCATTCATTTGATCCTCTTTACAAACCATACAACATTGGCCAAACATCTTCCTTCAAGCCAAACTACACCTCACAACCTCCAACCACTCATAATGATCCACACAAGTTTGATCAACCATCAAACTACAATTCCAACTACACAAACCCAACTCATCCATACCAAACCTATGATCCCCTCCACATTGCCACGGAAAAACAAAAGTTCCGTGATGAAATAAACCAAATCCATGATCGTAGTGATCTCCTTGCTATGCATCTTGCACAACGCAACAAAGGGTAACCTCCATCATCACCCTATGCAAATTGCCTCCCCCACTCTCTCAACTTGGATCAAGTTACAAACCACACTCACTTTTGCCCTTGTTGCATATTCCTTCAAAAACAAATCCTCTACTTGAGTGAAGATATTTCTTGGATTGAATATCTTTTCACTCGTAATCATCCAATACCACCCTTAACACGATACAACATCGTGAGATCCACTTCTTCCGCCCCACACTCCACTCCATATCCCTCTCAATCAAACATCTAAGCTTTATGCTTATGTTTCTCTTGAAGCAAATAAAACAATCAACCATGAGTTGCAAGTAAGTCCAAGTACTCTTTCTAGGCAATATAGGACTATGTCTTTTCTTTTGTGTTATTTTTATCAATATGCTTCAAGCATATTGAATGTTGTAATGCTTATCATTTCTATAATGCTTGAATGAATCTATGTTTAGTTGCATAATTGTTGCCTTGCATATATGTGTATCTTGCTCTTTTCAAATATTTTTGTAGCAAAGATCTCCATTGCTCGTTCCCTTGGTGCTCTCAAATGAGGGGGAGCATACATCAAGGGGGAGCATTCTACCCGTTTAAACTTCCCTCGCGAAGCTTACTCGGCTTAACCTTTTTAATTATACAAAAAGGGGGAGAAGAGAAATGTAAACTCTATAATACTTGTCTAAAAACAAGTTTTAGATATATTGAGTTTAAGGTTTTGTAATAATCAAAAAGGGGGAGATTGTTGACATAAATAATGCCTAAAAACATTATTAACATCTCTATGTTTTAATTATCACAAAATATAAACTCATAGAACTAAAACTTGTGACATAAACAAGTATTTAGTGATTAATATTTCTCTTTACATCCAAATCACTTAAGGTATGAATAAACAAAGTGTTTAGTGCATTTTATGATCAAAGGGGTATTTAATTAACTAATGCAAAGTTTATTTAATTATATAAACATATTATATATTTTTGAAAAACACTTTTGGTAACAAAGAAAAATGTTTTATTCATACTAAATATATGAATTCAAATTTTTAACCAAAATCAGTTAGTTTTTCACCAAATAAACTTTCCCCACTAAAAGACAAAGATTCTGGCCGTTTCAGCTGGGCGGCCCCCTTAATTATAAGGGGCGGTCCCCTTAAAATTAAGGGGACCGGCCTTGATTTAAGGGGACCGGCCACGCTCCTCTGTCAGAATTTGTTGCCTATAAATACCACATTAAACCTGGATTTTTTCCTCACCTTTTGCACTTCTAAACTTTCTGATCTAGATCCAAATCTCCATTCTTTTATCCTTTGATCATAAGTGTATAAATCTTTGTTTCAAAGTGATCCAACCTTCATCCTCTCAAGTACAAGAGAAGAATACTTCTATCCCTCAAGACAAGAAGTATTACAACTTGTTGTGATCTCCACATCCAAGTTGTTGGTGCATCATCAAAGATCATTTACATTATTCTTTGTGAAGATTGTTGTGAATAGTTGATTGTAGATAGTTGTGTTAGATATAGATTGTGTGATTAGTTAGTAGCTTGGTGTGAAGAAGAAAAGCTAGGTACTAGATTGGTGTGAAGAAGATAGGTGTGGAGTAGTTAGTTGTGAAATAGATTGATTTGAAGAAGTTGTGTAGAAGTTGTGACTTAGGTGTGACGAAGTTGTGGTGTGTAGATTGGTGTGTATATTGGTGTGTACAGTTTTCTCCGCCATAAGGGAGCTTGTTGAAATAGTAAAGAAAACTCTCGAGTTAGGTGCTCGGGGAGTGGAGTAGGGCAAGGAAGGTGTCCTTGTAGCCGAACCACTATAAATCTCCTGTCTCGCGGTTCGATCTTTCCATCTCTTACTTATTTCATTTCTTATCATCGTAATATAATGTGTAGTATTAATTGTTTATATTGTACAAGACTTGAGATCACATATTATCGAATCTAAGTTTTTTAAAAGCTAAGCAAAACTCTAAAATTAATTTTATAAAGAAGTAAAAAGACGTAAAACTATTCAACCCCCCTTCTAATTTTCCACACTTTCAAGCTCTTGTTTAAGTTAATTCAGTGTTAATCAAAGTTACTTTCAGTTTCAATTTCAGTTCCATCTTTACTAATTCAGTATTTGCATTTTCAAGCTCAAAATCTCAAGTTTATTTGTTTCATGTTATAGTTGATGTTAAGGCCTGTTTTAGATCACATAAGCTCCTAGATAGCTTCTTAAAGCTATTAGTAACTTTAAAAGTCAGTATAGAATCAAAACTCAAAATATCAAAAAAAAAAAAAAAAAAAAAAAAAAAAAAAAAAAAAAAGCTTCATTATTCAAAATCATGGTTATGATCAAGAAAAGCTGGAGCAAAGGGTATTTTGGATTGCCCTTGGGTTAATGGTTCTGTGGAGAACCTATAGGAATGATACTTGGCTCTTGGTTTCTAAATTCTCAGCTTGGTACCATTTGTAAGCTTTTATCTCCATTTTACCATCACACTGTTTAAATACTTTCTTTGCTTAGATCTTGGTATTTCTATGTTCCTGTGTTGTTAGTTGGTAATATTATAGCTTAAAAATTGCATGGTTGTGTATTGGATTTCTTAGTTGCTAGTGATATCATATTAACAGTTAAAATAGCATATGTGTGATTCTTAAGTATTTATTGTTTAGAACTGTGTTTGTGAGCTCATTTGTACTTATATAATCATAACATAATATCTAGAATCAGTTTCATGGTTTACAAACTTGTTTTGCTTTGAAAATCATAAGTTCATCAATTTTTAGGAGTGTTTGGATCATATGAGTAACCTGAGCATCAGATTGCTTTTGTTGTTGTTTTTGGTTTAGAAAAACTCTAATAGGTTCATATAGGATATTTAGATTACAAAAACTCAGGTTCTGTAAAGGAAAAGTCAAAAACATCTTTGATCACCCATCACAGTCCACTGTGTAGATTTTGTGATCCATAAACCCTCAAAACAGCTTAAAAGTTATAGGATTAGATCAATCTAGCTTTATTATAGCTTAATATAACATAATCAATCAGAAAATCAAGCTAGAATTTCATTTTAGTCAACTTAGCAAGAATATAGAAAAAGTCAAATTTGCACTATCTCAGATTTTCCAAAAATGGCTTGAATTTTAGAGATTTGTGTATTAAGAGTTAGGCTTTGAAACTTTCACTTGTTAAAGAGTATCAGCTAGT
>JARVZY010003280.1:0-40620 GCA_030686995.1 Artemisia argyi | reverse complement strand
TTACGATTCAAGGGTGTTTGCTATTCAGAATTATATAAACTGTATATGTTCTTAGTAATTCGGGTGCTTGGATTTATTATTATTATTATTATTATTTTTAACTATGTGTTTATCTATTAATGCTTATTTCAGAGTTATATAAGCAATTAAGTGGTACAACTACTTATTTGCTTAAATATATATATATATATATATATATATATATATATATATATATATATATATATATATATATATATATATATATATATATGCAGATAAATACTTATATAAGCAATCCCAAACAGCCTCCTTGTATTCGGAATCGGATACTAAACTATAACAAAACGCAGTGGGGTACCTGTTTGGTATGGCTTCTGATTTATGTTTTTATATTTGCTTATTGTGTCTTAAAAATTGATGATTTCATAAGTAAAATGATAGTTTGTGTTAGAAATGAAGCTGGAGATATACGTGAATTGGTTACAATGATTCCTAACAAGTAAAATAAAACAATCAAAGTAAGCGCAGCAATGCTCAAGAAGACTTTATAGCTCTTTTTTTCATAAATATCCCCAGCAATCTTTCTTTACTTGTAGACGAAGACCTTAGATCTATCTTTATCACCTAAGATTATGATGTTAGAGAGAGATGGAAGAGCTAGAAAGAGAAAGTAAAAAGAGAGAGGTGGAGAGCACTATGTGAAATAAAACCTTTGATTAGCATGAACTCTCACCCTTCCTAACAAGCTTAGGAGGGTATTTATAGTCTTTACATTAGGCCTCAATGGGCTTTCCTTGGGCCTTCTTTTTGGCCAAGACATTTAGGCTTTTACATAAACATAATGGACTAGCATTTACTAATTATTACATTGATATATTAAACTAACTATTTGACTCAATAATGATCGTCACTTTTAATCCTAACAATCTCCCCCTAAGTGACGATCATTGAGATCTCTCTTTGATTACATAAATGATCAACACTTCAAATGCTAACAATCTCCCCCTAAGGGTGATCATTGAGATCTCTCTTTTGTGACCTTGATCTTTGATCTTTGAAGCTTGTTCTCTTTGAACTTTGAGTCATGTTGTGTAATAGTTTTGCTAGATCCTTTGTTCCAATCATGCTTTGTGATCTTTCTTGCCTTTGATCAACATCTTTACTCTGTTGTCTTTACGTCTTTTCCAGCATGCTCATACTTTGTTTGACTTTGAATCTTTGTGAAGTTCTCTTTTCTTTGACTTTGACTTTGACTTTGACTTTGACTTAGAAACATTCTGAACTTTCCTTTGCTTTGATCTTTGAAGAGAGCTTTGCAGGGTATGAGCATGTGGATCTTTGAGTGATGGTAACGGTCTTTCTCCAAGGAACATTCATGAGAACTTGCATAAAATAGTTAGCAATAAAGTATGTGGTACTTACAGGTTCGGAATTAGAGATCATCAACAGCATAGTGTGAAGACTCCTTCTAACCCTTACCAAGGCCGTTCCTGAATCAGATACCCCTGAAAGGGCTTACTAGATCCACCGAAGTACATCAATGATTCAGGTGAGTTGCTGGAGATCACCCCACAACTGTAGACCGTTTGAGACATAGTAACCATCATGATAGATAAGGCAAGATCCATAGATCTCATAAAGACTCTTACAACTTGTGTCCTTTTTGGCGAACACAAGTGTATTCATAGAAAGTGTATCCTAAGAGATCTTTTAATGAATCTCATGGCTCTAGACTCGATAAGTGCATAATTTGACTCTAGACTCGAACACAAGTGTATTCATAGAAAGTGTATCCTAAGAGATCTTTTAATGAATCTCACGGATCATAGGACGGTTTTTCCAAACCTTAGTCACCTTATATCTTCATGACTATCCTATTGTTGCCATCAAACCATTTGTGAAAATCTCTCAAAGTGTTTATGATAATAAAACATACTTTGTTAACACTTCGAGAGTTTTGCATTTCATGAAGGACTCCCCCTTTGCATGTGCTCATGGATTTTTGAGAAATTTGCACATGTGGGAGGAGTTTGCACTTTTTGAATTGATCCACTTTCAGTGAACACAACCGATTCGAGACACGCTTACATCACTAGTTAGACTAGCTTGAAGTTATTACCCGGCCTGGTCAAGTCCACAGAAAGTTTCTCGAAATGGTACATTTCTACTCAAACAAATCCTTTTAGAGACACGCTTACATGGCTAGTTAAAGAGTTCCATTGTTAGATTTTAGGTGACAACTTGCTCTAGTAACTAACTTGATGTTATTACCCGTCGAGGATAAGTCTTTTCGATTACTAACTTTTGTTGTTTCATCAATTCTTGGGTCATTTCTGAGTCGAGCTCGCATGAGATTCAGCCACAATCTTAAACACATTGATCACATTTTAATCACGTCTTCTCCCCCTCAAAAATAGCATATCCATGGTATTTTTGATACCAATTGATTAAAACCTTTTCATTTTGGATAGCATATGGGAGAAACGGATGTTTGTAAATTTCGAATTAGTTTCTTTTGAGCATGACTTTTTGGAACATCTTTTTATTACTCCCCCTCAAAAATAGAACATTTTGAGTAAATTTAAGCTTTTAAGGATTTGAGGGAGTAATATCTTGAGCTACATCATGAAAAGTTTTGAAAACCTTTTGAAACATTTTTCAAAATTTTGCTCAAAAAATCAAGAAGACTTTGATAAGCTTTATGGTGAGAAGTCTTCTTATCTTTTAGGATTGTCGCACAAAAATGTACAACAGTTCCTTTCTTTGAAAATCACGGGTTATACACTGTTATGTGTGCATAAGCCATTTTGTTTTCAGGATAAGTGCTCAAAGAATATGTAAAACCTTTGTTTTGATTTAAGCACTTTCCTTTCTTTGAAGAATGAGTCCTTAGCTGAATACTAGGGAGATTGTTAGAAATGAAGCTGAGCGATATTTACGTGTATTGGAGTAGACAACTAGTATGCATAAAGTGCAGGGACTACTAATGTAATATTGTAATAGTTGTCTTATGTAAGGCCTATAAATACCCCTCAAGGCTTCACTAGAGGGGTGTGGGTGTGCAACATTATCTATCATAATAAAAGTATCTTTGTTTCACCTCACCTTCTCTCTACTTTCTCTCTCTAGAATAATGATGTATTTCGATCAACCTCGACCTCCGAAACATGTTTCTTGGTCATAACAAGTGGCATCAGAACTAACCAGGGGCAAATCGTGGTATTTTTGGGTGAAAATCGTGTTTTTTGGGTGAAAATCTCGGATCAGTTACTGTTCATCGGCGTTTTACCGAGTTAGGAACAGGGTTGTATCGAGTTAGGTAGCATTTTTCGTCGAGTTAGGAGGCTATTTTATCGAGTTAGCTGTTTTTCAAGTTAGCTTATCGAGTTTGTAGACTCTTATCGAGTTACATAAGTTTTGCCGAGTTAGGATTGATCAACTTTATCGTTTATCGAGTAAGGATTTCACTTGGGTTTAACGAGTTAGAAACTCTGTCGAAATTTCTTCATTTTATCGAGTTAGCCCAAACATTACCAAGTTACAAGACCTTACCGAGTTACAAGATCTATCGAGTTAGCATATACTCTAACGAGTTACAAGATCTATCGAGTTAGCATATACTCTATCGAGTTACAAGATCTTATCGAGTTACAATAATTTTTCCGAGTTACAAAGGTTACCGAGTATGGAAATGTATTAGCAAGTTAGGACTTTATCGAGTTAGCAAAAAAAAAAAAAAAAAAAAAAAGTTTTTTGGCAGGAAAATTCGGTAAAATTTATTTTTGAGAAGAGACTAAATGTTCAATTTTTACGCGAGATTCAAATTTTGGTATAATGTTGAAAATTTTGGCCCGAAATTCAAATTTTTAGGCCAAAATTCAAATTTTTTTTCAATAAAATTCGGCGTAAACATTTTTAAAACTCAAATTTTTCTGGTAACCTTAGCATTGCATTTTATAGTGATTTTGAAATTATGGGCGAGCAAAGTTTCACATTCTATTTTTAGAGGGAAAATACGAAATCACTAAGATCAACGAGATAGAACTTCATTCTTCACCAAAAACACACCACGTATTGCTTAAAAGATCCTGATCAAGAATCACAATCAAATGACAACGGCTAGTATTGGATTTTGTGATTATGGGGATAATTCTTTATCACTTTTCTGGGTTTAAAGTACATTTCATGGGCATGTGTACTTATTTATCTCAAAGTCTAGGGGTGGATGGATGCATGACTTTCGAAGATACTTGTTTGTGCATTCACTGATAATGATAGTGATTAAGACTTGGATTATTTGGTTATACCCGATGTAAGGAGTTACATTGTAGTACTCACGGGTTATAGCTATCACTTTAAGGAGTTACATTGTAGTACTCAGTGTCGCATGAAGTTGTGGATAGTTTAAGAGGCAGAGATTTCATATACCGTTTGTACGTTTGAGTATATGGATCTATCTATGCTTAAAGGAGTTACGTTGTAGTGCTCAGTATAGGTTCTTAGTCACACCATCGTACAAGATTAAGTCACATATCTAAGGGATGTTTACTTCATTTTCAAATTGGTTATATCGGGTTGTTTCTCTAGTCATTGGTCATTTACTAGCTGGTTGGAATTTGAAGAGGTCGCTTATAGGTTGAAGAGAAGAAAGGAGATTGTAGATAACGAGAGTCATATCTTAGCGACATATACTCGCAGAATGTGCTCCAAAAAGCTGTTATGACTTCTAAATTGCATTAGAAGTGTAAAGTACAGGTAATTGTATGGCATGTACACAAGATTATGATGATTCCGATAACTCGCAACCATCAGGAGGGAGAAGAACATGCCAAAAGAAGTAGTGTTTCGTCTTCAGTACGTTGGTTGATCGAGGGAACTGTGCTTAATACCAGACAAGTACCATGAGGTACCAAGTATGTGTACATCAGAGCTTATTACCAACCTTCTATGCAATACTATGTGAGTTATGTTGTTATGCTGCTACCCGAACGACAACCATGTTCTTACACTTTTGAATCTACTTTATCCGCTGCGTAATGAAAAGAGAGTTGTCGATTCAGGAGGGAGCAGGAAAAAGAACTAAAGGCTCGCTAGTTAGGAGGGAGTAATAACCTAACTAGACCATTACAGTTGAAGTTCAGAGCTACAAAGACCTTTGTCGTCAGTGTCAAATATCAAACGCCAAGATCTTCGGAAGAGAGAACTTCAAGTCTGCCTCAGTGTCTAGACTACAGAGACTCTGCGATTCAACAACATCAACATAGTTTACTATTGTTGTAATTTACATTGTTTATGTATTTATAGGTCTCATTGTAACCAATCTCGTGTGACGATATCTTGGAGGAAGATTGTTAGCCTCGCTTTTTTATAAAGATAACGTCACACAAGTGAATTGGACTAGATTAGAAACTACAAGGACTACTATTGTCAAGTAGGCAAACAGGTAATGTTAGGAGCCTATAAATACCCCTCATGACTCTCCATGAGGGGTGTGGGAAAGTGTGTGTAAGCTTCACTTCATTTCATATTAATAAAACACATAGTTCTCCACCTTTCTCTCTCTACTTTCTCTCTCTAGAAATAACCATGGTTTTCACATATTTCGATCAACCTCGACTTCCGGAACGTGAATCTTGGTCTCTACAGTTTGCAAATAAAGTAGTGCCCAAAATTATGAAATGAGCATAACAAGCCTAAACCATAGTAACTTTACATATTTCACCTACCTTTCTTTTTGAAAGCATGATAGATTATGCTTTATTTCTAAAAGTTAGATCCTCTTGTATCATAGTATGCTTGTAGCTACCACAAACTCAGAACGTTCTTGCTATTATAATGGTTACTTATCTGAACTTTTGTCATCTTTAACCAATTATTGCTACTCATAATTAGCTACTCAGGAAACAAAGAACTAAGTACTACTATTGGGTCATTTGGGTGGTGGCTTATTCTATTTAGAATCTGAATTCCAAAGAATTTGAATCATGATTAATGAATGATATCATGGAGACTATAGTAATGTCAGACTCTTAATTCAACATTGAGTAACAACTAGCAATTGATATTGTGACAACTGGCAAATTAAGGAGCCCTTTTGAAAACCCGCATTACGTGAAGTTCGTTTATAAATTTTTATTTCGAATTTTAATCGTAACGAACTTGTAAAACCTATATTGTGCTTGATTATATATTTAAAATTTTTATGGAATCAATTTGAATTATCGATGTGATGAGAATTTATTTCGAGATTTTATTGGCACTACGTTGACTCCGGCATTAGGGTAACCTAACTAAAAATTTTATGTCTTGAGTTTACAAATTTGACTATATATATTTATTTATGGAACGTCTCGTGAGATATTAAATGATTTGAAACGAGTTTCGGGTTTTGGTCCGTGTAAATACACCTAGCCACCTTACCCTAAATATTAATAATACCTTTATTAATATTATTATTAGTATTATTATTATTATTGTTAGATTAAAAGAAAGAAGAAAATAATAATAATAATAATAATAATAATAATAATAATAATAATAATAATAATAATAATAATAATAATAATAATAATAATAATAATAATAAAGAGTAACTACAAAACCGTCCTTGTGGTTCCCTGGTTTTTGACACAAAACACAAACACAACTTTATACCTCTCTCTCCCATCATCTTCTTCTCTCTTACAAACCCTAGCCACCACAAGCAGCCACCGCCCGCTGCTGCTCCACCGCCACCACTACGACCACACCGCCACCATAAAAATAATCCTTATCACTAGATCTTTTAGATCCACCGGTGCACGCGCTAATTTATTGGTTTAATTGAAGATTTCGTGTTCTTGTCTTGTCAAATCGAAGGTAAGGCGAGTCACAAGAAGGTTGTGACTCGGATTTTTTACTAAAAACGTGACCAGGAGGTCGCGAGTTGTATTTTTCTGGTTGGGTTTTGATGAATAACGAAATAAACATGAGGGTTTTGAATAAAATGTGCTTATAACAAAGTTTGGTATCCGGGTTAGTCGTTTTTGTGGGTGGTCGAGACCAAAACCAACAGCCCAGGCTCACGTCTTGTTTTTTTTTTTTTTTGAGTTTTGGTGATTATTTGTTATACTTGGTTAGTCCTTGTGGGGATTTTGTTATCTTGGTCTCGTGTGGTATGAGTAACGAGAGGTAACGACCAAGGGTTAAGGATAGATTGATTTTTGTGACTATGTTCTGATTATTGTTGCTGGGTTTGATATATTATTGTTGTTGTTGTTTGGTTAACGATGATCTCAAGGGTCCGTTGGGTTTGATTGTAGCTCGATGGAGCCTAGCCGAGACCCCCGTGGTCTCGGGGTTGGTCTCACGGTTAGTGTACCCAAGCCGAGAACCAAATTGGGTTCGGCCAGATTTTGGAGGATCTTGTGTTGTTATTATTATTTGATGTTATTATTGTTATTATGATTAATATTTGAGGTTGTTGTCGTTACTTTGGAGACGGGAATAAAATGGTCGTATGATTTTAATTGTGGAGTTGTGTTGACGAGTATGAATTGGGGACCGATTGTGAGATGGTCAACTAGAATGACGGAGATAGGTTAGTCGGGTGCCGTAGTCGGACCCTATTGTTGTAGCACGTGTTTTGGGAATTGTTGGACGGAGATTGATTAATTGGTTTGACTTGATTATTATTTTTATTTTGGACCTGGACAATGAGCCGAGAGTGATGACTCGGACATGTGACCATTTCGTATGACTCGATAAATATTTATAATCAAACGCAAATAATAAAACTCGTAATAATATTATTGGTAATATAAACGTTTATATAAATATATAGACGTGAATAACATATATATATAAATATATAAATGCATATACTAAAAATAAAACGATCACGAGTAATATTATAACAATAACGTGACGATAAATATTATACTATGAAAGTAGTGTAATAATGTCGGGAGCGTTATTATAATTAGACACTATAAACAACGACGAAATCTTTAACGTTGAATAATTATATTTAATAAAATAATTTCTTTAAATAAACGAGGAAAACCATCGAGTTATACGGGGTCGTGGTCACTTGAGTCCAAGTGGATTATATTATTTGTGACGTTCGTGTTGTCACGGATATATGACGATTAATACACTCACTTTCGATAACTACGTAACTTATTTAATCGGCGGGTTAAATAAGAGCTATTTAGTTATTTAAATTGAGTATATTAATGGGCATCATATCCTACGACTCCCATAGGTTGTGGTATGTGTACGAGAATAATAAATTACTAAGTATCTCGTGAGGTTGCCAAATTGACGAATTTGGTAAGCTTAACGGCATAATTAGAGAATTTATTAAACTTTGATATATACCATATAGTACTTTATGTGCAATGTGTGACCTAGGTTTCGGGTACAATCTTAGAATGGTATATTAAGTAAATAAATATGGGGGATTACCAAATCGACGAATTTGATAAACTTCGATGATTTATTTAAATAATATATTGGACTAATATTAGACCTATAGATTGTTTTATTATCCTTTTTGTTGTGACTTCTTGGTTTGAGTTGTGTCGACCCACCACCCGTATGGATACCAAACGTCAAACTCCAAACTAATACGAGAATAATACGAGAAATGGATTTTCGGAAAGTAAAATGGAATACGTTCGGGTTTGGGAATATTTGATTTTGAGGAAATGATTTCTGAACGAGTTGATATTGTTAGGAAGTGCCGAGTCCGTAGTTGCCGTCTTTTGAGTTACTATACATCTTACTTCTACCGATTTCTTATTGCTGATTTCTGGACTTGAGGTGAGTCATAGCCCCACTTTTTCTCTTGAACTATGTTTTCAATACTTGGGGTGAGAAACGTGCAAATTGTTTTATGTGGACTATTATCGCTTTTACTTTTCAAAACTTGTTATGCTTATGGAACTAGGAAGATTTGTCAACCTTAGTCACATAGTGAATTATCGCGTGTGGACTAGTTATGGTTAGACGAATGTTACAACAACCCTAGTCACATAGTGAACCATCGCGTGTGGACTAGATTTGGTTAGATGAGTTACATCAACCCTAGTCACATAGTGAACCATTGCGTGTGGACTAAATAATGGTTGGATTACGAGATTGGCTTATTTGAGGATTTTGGATACTATAGTGTGCACCTATAGGTTATTGATACTTCGAAGGTTATCCGAGTATTTATGATGGAGTGGAGGGTATCCGCAGGTTTATTAAGGAGGGTATCCGTGTATTTATGATGGAGCGGAGGGTATCCGCAAGCTGTAGTGAATCCCTAGTATAGCTAGCAAGCGTTTTGCGTATATGTCCACTATATTGAATTATGAATTTAAACCTATGATCTCACCAGCGAAAGCTGACTTTTAGCACGTTTTCTCAGGTAATTAAGTGATGATTTGGATGCATGGATTGGAAGGCTCGGCTTTGGCACCTGGTTATGGATCTATTTTTCTAAAACTCTGATATTAAATTGTGGACCTATGTTTATTTCTTTTGGGCCTGACTCTGAATGAATTTGGGATAAATGTAAACTTTAAAACCCCGTTTGGTTGTGTTTTTCTCTTGTTTACTTTATCGCGTTCTTTTACGTCTTGTGTTGGATACCAATCCCCGTAGCACCCCGAAAGCTTGTTGAGTCTTCCGCTGTACCAAATTTTGGGGGTGTTACAGATTGGTATCAGAGCCAAGGTTATAGAGAACTAGGTAAATAAACACCTAAACTATAACCGATTTTTATAGAAAACGATCCTCGACCATTGCCCGCCAGCCCGCCAAGCCGAAGCATCTTCGATTATTTTGAGGTATTATGAGATAATGATTGAGATGAGATTTTTTAGATGACTTGAGAATACGGGATATATTGATTTAGTGATAAGATGGCGTTTCGAGGGATTATATGGCTTAATTGTTTTATAAATGTTTTAGTAATGCGGTAATTGAAATTCTTTGTTAAGATTATATGATTGAATTTATATGAGGATTTTTGATATGATATTTTGAGTTCGCGCTTTAGTTGTTTTGAAACACTTACACCTACCCTACGCCGTTGTCACAAACCATGGCCTCCTATTCGCACAATGTTATTGAGGACGTTTATGCTGGCACGCGTCGCCCAGCACAGATCACTATAGCCCCTGATGACCCATACACGAGATAGTCATGCGTTCAGCCACTACTACTTCGTCTTCCCATTGTTGCCCTAAGTCACCGACTTTATCGCCTCGTGGTTCACCTGTTCGGAGACGACGATTGATGGAGTACCCCTCCGATGGGGAGTACGAGAGTGAGCAGGAGAATGATGACCCTCAGGATGATGAGGAGGATGATGATCCTCAGGAGGAGGAGATGCCTGTTGATGATGGTTTGCCAGCACATTCAGCTCATGCTGAGGAGCTCGATTCTCCGATACATCCGTTAGAGCCAGTTTCACCTGATCACTCGTTTTTGTTTGATTCACCACCTAGTAGCCCCGTGGCGTCGGACGCGCCGTCTGAGATATCTGCTGAGCCTGCAGATTTGGGTGAGACTGGTAGGATGTGGACTTGGGTTACTGCACAGGGCGAGAAGATCTCGCGGATGTCTGACCGACTTGAGATGGTTATTGCTGAGTTTATTGCTGAGTTGAGAGTTGATTTGACTACTGTCATGGGCAGGACGACAGCGATTAGGAGAGGTATGATGGAGATGCATGAGCAGATAGAGATTCTGCAAAGAGGTTTCCTCACGGCTCGCGAGGCAGATAGCAAGCTGTAGCAGAGAAACAATGAGGTGGAGAAGGAGGTAGCAAACCTCAAGAGAGATAGCGATACTCAGAGTGTTGAGCTGGGATTGTCGTGGAGAGAGTTAGATGGTTTGAGATTAGAGTTGAGGAGTCTACTCCAGCATCGTGGCTAAATTGATTTGGATTTGTGTTGTTGTGTTGCTACATAAGCTAGGGAGTACTTGGTTAGGAGAGCTAGTTATTATATCTCTTATGTCATGATATTCGGATTGTACGTTCGTCTCATATGGAACGATGTATTGATCGCTACTTGTATGGATGATGGTGATTTCGTATGATATTCTAGGGTTATTGGCGTACAATGGAGAATTGTGTTTCAAATTGCTTGGTTGATATCGTGTTGGTATTAAGTTGATCAATGGCCCCATGACGAAACCCTGTTAGAGCTACCAGAACTGGTCCTGCAGTGACTACCCCTGGTCACCGAGGACGCCGCCCTACACGAAATGTTGAAACCCCTACTCCTGATAACCTGGACACTACTAACCGCGACAACAGGAATCAAAATGTTGATGTTCAGGGAGACAATGATCATGTTCCACTTAATTCACCTACTGTGGATCAAGCAATGAGCAATCAACTTGTGGAGCAACGAGTTGCTGAACTACTAGCTGAGTCGAATCACTCCAATAACTTTGCTGGAACTTTTCCACCTATTTGTACTAATGGTTGTAACTACAAGGAGTTCCGAATCTGTGGACCCATTGAGTTTGGTGGAACTGAAGGAGTGGTCTACTTGGCCAGGTGGATAGCGAAAGCTGAGTCAGTGTTCAATGTCAGCAACTGTGCGGAGAATGCAAAGGTAAAGATTGTTTCTTTCACTTTTAAGGATGAATCTTTGACTTGGTGGAACAATTACTGAAATTCGGTTGGGAGTGAAGTGGCCTATGCCATGACTTGGGAGCAATTTAAGTCTTTGCTGATTCAGACTTATTGCCCAAGAAATGAGGTTAAGAAGCTGGAAATTGAGTTTTGGAATCACAAAGTGAAGGGTACTGATATGGCGACTTACAATCGTCGTTACCAGGAGTTAGCATTGCTTTGCCCATATATGGTTAGAACTGAGACTCAAAAGATTGAGCGGTATACCGATGGGTTGCCTGTGGCTACAAGGAATGATGTGATTGCTGCTAAACCTGCAAATATCCATGAGACCATCACAATTGCTCAACAATTAATGGATTCGTTGGAATTGAAAGGAGCTGATAAGGATAAGAATGGAAAGAGAAAGAGAGACCATCACTCTAAGGGTAATGATCACCGAAACAAGCGACAAGTTGTTGCTAAAGCTTATGCTATTGGGGATGGAAGTAAGAAGAACTATAATGATGATGCACCCAAGTGTGGTCGTTGCTACAAGAATCATACAGGACAATGTACTGTGATTTGTCAGAGTTGCTCAAGGAGAGGACATGTAGCTAGGGATTGTAGAGCACGACCCCTTGCTATGGTTCAAGCTACTCCTGAAGTGAGAAGTAAGGCGGACGTTACTTGTTTTGGGTGTGGAAAGAAAGGACACTATAGGAGTGAGTGTAGAGGATCGTGGAACCGAGGAAATCAAAGCTCGGGTGGTAATGGGTACAATCATGGAAATCGTGGAACTGGAGGAAACTGTGGATGAAAAAATAATGGGGACCAACGTGTGGAAGCTGGAGTTGCTCATGGAAGAGTATATGCACTTGGGAACGAGAGAGGAGAAGATCCGAACGTCGTTACTAGTACGTTCCTTCTCAATAATCGTTATGCTTCCATACTATTTGATACTGGTGCCGATAGAAGTTTTGTGTCCACTATGTTTGCACCATTACTAGAGAAACCCCCGATGGCCTTAGGAATTGGGTATGATGTAGAGTTAGCTAATGGAAACATAGAAAGGATTAAGACTATCATTCGCGGTTGCACGTTAAATTTCTTGAATCACCCTTTCAACATAGATCTTCTACCCGTCACGTTAGGAAGTTTCGATGTCATCATTGGTATGGATTGGTTGTCGAAGTATCGTGCTCACATACTTTGCAATGAGAAGATCGTGTGTGTGCCTTACGGAAAGGAGATTTTAAATATACAAGGAGATCAAAAAGGTTCGAGGAGCCCATCACGATTAGCGGTCATTTCTTGCACTAAGTTACCGAAGCTAGTGGAAAAAGGATGTTGCCTTTTCTTAGCTCAAATCTCCGAGAAAGGAGGGAAGGAGAAGAAGGAAATGTGCATTGGAGATGTGCCTATAGTTCGTGATTTTCCTGATGTATTTCCCGATGATTTGCCGGGAATCCCGCCTACTAGACAAGTAGAGTTTCAGATTGAGTTGATACCTGGTGCTGCACCTATAGCACGAGCGCCTTATCGACTTGCACCCACCGAACTGGAAGAGTTGTCGAAACAATTGGCGGAGTTAGCCAAAAAAGGATTTATAAGACCAATTTCTTCACCTTGGGGAGCCCCGGTCTAATTTGTGAAGAAGAAGGATGGATCGTTTCGTATGTGTATTGATTACCAAGAGCTGAACAAATTAACGGTAAATAATAGATACCCATTACCGAGGATCGACGACTTGTTCGATCAGCTTCAGGGATCGAGTGTGTATTCGAAGATCGATTTGAGATCGGGATATCATCAACTTCGAGTTCGCGAGGAAGATATTCCGAAAACGGCTTTCAGAACCCGTTACGGGCATTACGAGTTTCAGGTGATGCCGTTTGGGTTGACTAACGCACCGGCGGTATTCATGGATCTCATGAATCATGTGTGTAAGCCTTATTTAGATAAATTCATGATTGTGTTCATCGATGACATTCTAATTTATTCGAAGAATGAAAAGGAGCATGAGGAGCATCTAAGGCTTATCTTAGAATTGCTCAGGAGGGAGAAGCTGTATGCCAAGTTTTCTAAATGTGAATTTTGGATTTCGACAATACAATTTTGGGGTCATGTGATTGATAGTCAAGGAGTTCATGTTGATCCTGCAAAAATTGAGGCTATTAAAGATTGGGCTGCACCGACAACCCCAACAGAAGTTCGTCAATTTTTGGGTTTAGCCGGTTACTACCGAAGATTCATTGAAGGATTTTCGAAGATAGCAAAACCGTGGACCAAATTGACTCAAAAGAGTGTTAAATACGAATGGGGAGATAAGGAAGAGGAAGCATTTCGATTACTCAAGGAGATGTTGTGTAGTGCTCCTATATTAGCGTTACCTGAAGGTAGTGAGGACTTTGTTGTCTATTGTAACGCTTCGCATAAAGGTTTGGGAGCCGTGTTAATGCAACGAGAGAAAGTGATAGCTTATGCTTCCCGACAGCTCAAGAAGCATGAGAAGAACTACACCACCCATGATTTGGAATTAGGTGCTGTGGTTTTTGCCTTGAGAATATGGAGACACTATTTGTATGGAACCAAGTGTGTTGTGTTTACTGACCACAAAAGTCTACAACACATCTTGAATCAAAAAGAGCTCAACATGAGACAACGACGTTGGATTGAGTTGCTAAGCGATTATGATTGTGAAATTCGTTACCATCCTGGTAAAGCAAACGTTGTTGCCAATGCTCTTATCCGAAAGGAGAGAATACCACCGTTATAAGTTAAGTCATTATGAATGACTATCGTATCGCCATTACCATCTCAAATATTAGAAGCTCAAACGGAAGCGTTGAAAGCAGAAAATCGACCTGCTGAGAACATATTTGGGATGGCAGAAAATGAGAAAGGATTCGTTAAGCGTTCTGATGGAGTATTATGTTTTGGAAACCGAAGTTGGATACCTTTGTAAGGAGGAATTGGAGAGTTGATTATGCATGAGTCGCATAAGTCAAAATACTCTATTCAACCTGGGTCTGACAAGATGTACCAGGATTTGAAAAAGTTATATTGGTGGCCAAATATGAAGGCAGATATAGCATTGTATGTTAGTAAGTGTTTGACATGTTCAAAGGTTAAAGCCGAACATCAAAGACCGTCAGGATTATTGACGCAGCCAGAACTCCCAGTTTGGAAATGGGAGCGGATTACAATGGACTTTATTACCAAATTACCAAAGACAGCTAGCGGTTGTGACGCTATCTGGGTAATTGTGGATCGGTTGACTAAGTCTGCTCATTTCCTGGCGATTAGTGAAGATGATAGCGTGGATAAACTTGCGAGGTTGTATGTGAAGGAAATTATTTCTCGTCATGGAGTCCCGATATCGATTATTTCTGATCGTGATAGCCACTTTACGTCAGCTTTGTGGCGATCACTTCAAACCGCTTTAGGGACGAGACTTGATATGAGTACTGCATATCACCCCAAACCGATGGACAAAGTGAGAGGACTATTCAGACTTTGGAGGATATGCTTCGTGCATGCATCATAGACTTTGGTAAAGGCTGGGAGAAATATCTACCCCTTGCGGAATTCTCCTATAATAATAGCTACCACACAAGTCTTAAAGCTGCACCGTTTGAAGCTTTATATGGTCGTAAATGTCGTTCGCCAATTGGTTAGGCTGAAGTTGGAGATAGCCAACTCACAGGCCCCGAACTTATTTTGGAGACTACTGAGAAAGTGAGTCAAATTCGTGATCGATTGCAAGCAGCTACGGATAGACAGAAAAGTTACACTGATCAGAGACGTAAACCCCTAGAGTTCCAGGTTGGAGACAAAGTGATGCTGAAAGTCTCGCCTTAGAAAGGTGTGATACGTTTCGGGAAACGTGGGAAACTCAACCCCCGCTATATTGGACCATTTCTTATTTTGGAAAGAATTGGGCCCGTGGCTTATAGGTTGGAATTACCACATGAATTGAGTAAAGTTCACGATGTGTTTCATGTTAGTAATTTGAAGAAGTGTCCTTCTGATGAGGTGCCGGTTATTCCGATGAAAGATATTCGGGTTGATGAGAAATTGAACTTTGTGGAAGAGCCGATCGAGATATTGGATCATGAGATTAAGCGACTCAAGCGAAGTCGCATTCCACTCATTAAGGTTCGTTGGAATTCCCGACATGGACCGGAATTTACGTGGGAGCGTGAGGACGAGTTCTAAAAGAGATATCCGAAGCTTTTCACTTCGTAGATGGATTGTTCCGAGAGAAACCCGGGACGGGTTTCTTTTGAGGCTGAGAGGATGTGACAACTGACAAATTAGGGAGCCCTTTTGAAAACCCGCATTACATGAAGTTCGTTTATAAATTTTTATTTGGAATTTTAATCGTAACGAACTTGTAAAACCTATATTGTGGTTGATTATATATTTAAAATTTTTATGGAATCAATTTGAATTATCGATGTGATGAGAATTTATTTCGAGATTTTATTGGCACTACGTTGACTCCGGCATTAGTGTAACCTAACTAAAAATTTTATGTCTTGAGTTTCCAAATTCGACTATATATATTTATTTATGGAACGTCTCGTGAGATATTAAATGATTTGAAACGAGTTTCGGGTTTTGGTCCATGTAAATACACCTAGCCACCTTACCCTAAATATTAATAATACCTTTATTAATATTATTATTAGTATTATTATTATTATTGTTAGATTAAAAGAAAGAAGAAAAAAATAATAATAATAATAAAGAGTAACTACAAAACCGTCCTTGTGGTTCCCTGGTTTTTGACACAAAACACAAACACAACTTTATACCTCTCTCTCCCATCATCTTCTTCTCTCTTACAAACCCTAGCCACCACAAGCAGCCGCCGCCCGCTGCTGCTCCACCGCCACCACTACGACCACACCGCCACCATAAAAATAATCCCTATCACTAGATCTTTTAGATCCACCGGTGCACGCGCTAATTTATTGGTTTAATTGAAGATTTCGTGTTCTTTTCTTGTCAAATCGAAGGTAAGGCGAGTCACAAGAAGGTTGTGACTCGGATTTTTTACTAAAAACGTGACCAGGAGGTCGCAAGTTGTATTTTTCTGGTTGGGTTTTGATGAATAACGAAATAAACATGTGGGTTTTGAATAAAACGTGATTATAACAAAGTTTGGTATCCGGGTTTGTCGTTTTGTGGGTGGTCGAGACCAAAACCAACAGCCCAGGCTCACGTCTTGTTATTTTTTTTTGAGTTTTGGTGATTATTTGTTATACTTGGTTAGTCCTTGTGGGGATTTTGTTATCTTGGTCTCGTGTGGAATGAGTAACGAGAGGTAAGGACCAAGGGTTAAGGGTAGATTGACTTTTGTGACTTTGTTCTGATTATTGTTGTTGGGTTTGATATATTATTGTTGTTGTTGTTTGGTTAACGATGACCTCAAGGGTCTGTTGGGTTTGATTGTAGCTCGATGGAGCCTAGCCAAGACCCCCGTGGTCTCGGGGTTGGTCTCACGGTTAGTGTACCCAAGCAGAGAACCAAATTGGGTTCGGACAGATTTCGGAGGATCTTGTGTTGTTATTATTATTTGATGTTATTATTGTTATTATGATTAATATTTGAGGTTGTTGTCGTTACTTTGGAGCCGGGAATAAAATGGTAGTATGATTTTAATTGTGGAGTTGTGTTGACGAGTATGAATTGGGGACCGATTGTGAGATGGTCAACTAGAATGACGGAGATAGGTTAGTCGGGTGCCGTAGTCAGACCCTATTGTTGTAGCACGTGTTTTGGGAATTGTTGGACGGAGATTGATTAATTGGTTTGACTTGATTATTATTTTTATTTTGGACTTGGACAATGAGCCGAGAGTGATGACTCGGACATGTGACCATTTCGTATGACTCGATAAATACTTATAATCAAACGCAAATAATAAAACTCGTAATAATATTATTGGTAATATAAATGTTTATATAAATATATAGACGTGAATAACGTATATATAAATGCGTATATTAAAAATAAAATGATCACGAGTAATATTATAACAATAACGTGACGATAAATATTATACTATGAAAGTAGTGTAATAATGTCGGGAGCGTTATTATAATTAGACACTATAAACAACGACGAAATCTTTAACGTTGAATAATTATATTTAATAAAATAATTTCTTTAAATAAACGAGGAAAACCATCGAGTTATACAGGGTCATGGTCACTTGAGTCCAAGTGGATTATATTATTTGTGACGTTCGTGTTATCACGGATATATGACGATTAATACACTCACTTTCGATAACTACGTAACTTATTTAATCGGCAGGTTAAATAAGAGCTATTTAGTTATTTAAATTGAGTATATTAATGGGCATCATATCCTATGACTCCCATAGGTTGTGGTATGTGTACAAGAATAATAAATTACTAAGTATCTCGTGAGGTTGCCAAATTGACGAATTTGGTAAGCTTAACGGCATAATTAGAGAATTTATTAAACTTTGATATATACTATATAGTACTTTATGTGCAATGTGTGACCTAGGTTTCGGGTACAATCTTAGAATGGTATATTAAGTAAATAAATATGGGGGATTACCAAATCGACGGATTTGATAAACTTCGATGATTTATTTAAATAATATATTGGACAAATATTAGACCTATAGATTGTTTTATTATCCTTTTTGTTGTGACTTCTTGGTTTGAGTTGTGTCGACCCACCACCCGTATGGATACCAAACGTGAAACTCCAAACTAATACGAGAATAATACGAGAAATGGATTTTCGGAAAGTAAAATGGAATACGTTCGGGTTTGGGAATATTTGATTTTGAGGAAATGATTTCTGAACGAGTTGATATTGTTAGGAAGTGCCGAGTCCGTAGTTGCCGTCTTTTGAGTTACTATACATCTTCTACCAATTTCTTATTGCTGATTTCTGGACTTGAGGTGAGTCATAGCCCCACTTTTTCTCTTGAATTATGTTTTCAATACTTGGGGTGAGAAACGTGCAAATTATTTTATGTGGACTATTATCGCTTTTACTTTTCAAAACTTGCTATGCTTATGGAACTAGGAAGATTTGTCAACCTTAGTCACATAGTGAATTATCGCGTGTGGACTAGTTATGGTTAGACGAATGTTACAACAACCTTAGTCACATAGTGAACCATCGCGTCTGGACTAGATTTGGTTAGATGAGTTACATCAACCCTAGTCACATAGTGAACCATCGCGTGTGGACTAAATAATGGTTGGATTACGAGATTGGCTTATTTGAGGATTTTGGATACTATAGTTTGCACCTATAGGTTATTGATACTTCGGAGGTTATCCGAGTATTTATGATGGAGCGGAGGGTATCCGCAGGTTTATTACGGAGGGTGTCCGTGTATTTATGATGGAGCGGAGGGTATCCGAAGGCTGTAGTGAATCCCTAGTATAGCTAGCAAGCGTTTTGCGTATATGTCCACTATATTGAATTATGAATTTAAACCTATGATCTCACCAGCGAAAGCTGACTTTTATCACATTTTCTCAGGTAATTAAGTGATGATTTGGATGCATGGATTGGAAGGCTCGGCTTTGGCACCTGGTTATGGATCTAGTTTTCTAAAACTCTTATATTAAATTGTGGACCTATGTTTATTTCTTTTGGGCCTGACTCTGAATGAATTTGGGATAAATGTAAACTTTGAAACCCCGTTTGGTTGTGTTTTTCTCTTGTTACTTTATCTCGTTCTTTTACGTCTTGTGTTGGATACCAATCCCCGTAGCACCCCGAAAGCTTGTTGAGTCTTCCGCTGTACCAAATTTTGGGGGTGTTACAGATATGGTTGGCAAATTGACGATCGGCAGTGATCTGCATAAATTAATTATTAAGGGGCGCATACAAAAGCCTGAAAACTTGTAGTTGTGAAAGTGCAATGGGTTAATAGTAGGCCATTTTTATGATGTGATGAGGCAAATGGATTCTTGTATAAGTATTTAGTGGAGACTTTTTCTTTAACATGTACCATCAGTATCTCGTGGTTTATATACATTGTATTGCTAGGGACGTTTTCATGAGCACATCAAACTGCTGAGTGCCGATGGTGTCCACTTTTTTGTTACCGAGAGTATTCTGAATGTTGTATTGGTACTATATGATTTATGCTTGAGTGTTCAATCTCTTTAAGCAATCAAGTGTGCAATTGCATTTGATATCCAAATAGTAAAATCTCAACATTGATGCTTTTATTTATTTCCTTAACTTCCATTTGTCCGGTTTCTCTGGCATTTATAGTAACAAGTAGTGGTAATAGTAGCTACAAGATTTTAAAGGCCTCCTCCTTTACTGGTGACATTTTTAACTTTCAGGGTTGTGAGCGTGAGGTTATTGCAGCTGAGAAAGATTCTTCTGAAGAATGCAAAAGTGAGTGTCGTCTGCGCTTATCATGGGCTCTTGTTCATTCAAAGCGTCCTGAAGATGTACAACGTGGGATAGCTATGCTTGAAGGTGAACACATGAACCTCGATATGTTTGGTTATCAGTTCTGAGTATCTGCCTTTTTTGTTAATAGTAAACCTTTGACAGTTTCAACAACAGTTCAATTCTCTTTATAATGAACGTGCCAGATTAGTTTCCTGAGATGTTTGTATTGTTGAACAAAAATTAAAAACTAAGATTGGTTTATAATGGTCACATGCAATTTCTTTCAACTTTTGTTGTGTTTAGCTAACGAGGGTACCCTATTTACTTGGTTGTGCAGTTGCATTGCCTAGCACTAGTGACCCATTGCAAATGAGAGAAAAGATGTATCTACTTGTTGTTGGCTATTTCAAAAGTGGTGACTACTCGAGGAGCAAGCAATTTGCAGATAGATGCTCGGAGGTATCATCTTTTATGCTTTCAATGAGCGCATGCAGCCTATCAGGGATAGTAGTACTGATCTCTCAAATTTACTTGGTGGAATTGCAAAATGTGGGGCTCGTGCTCCTCTTAATGTTGTTTCATGGAAGTTAATGCCAGAAACCAATCTTGAATTAATGTGGCGAGATGTTAAGGTATTATCGTGTATTATAGATACGTTTTGGGGTATGCTTTTGAAAAAACACGTATATATGTTTCTGTATAGGTTTTGACAAAGTATTTACAGTTTTTCCTTTTGTCAAATAGGTTTGGTAAACAATCAAACATCAGTGGTATTGGATTTTCGTGAAGGTGTAGCATATCTTAATGGCCCGCAGCAGCTAGACTTTGAGGCTGCTGTTGTGCACAGGGGTCTTGCACATGAGTGGTGTCAAATGAATTTGTCATTGGCCATGACCAATACCCTGGACGACAAATTGATGGGTCATTTGTAGGAGCAATTGTCCAAACATGTGCAGCAACAGGTCTGTTCATGTGCTCATGTTTCAAAGTTTTCAATATCATGTTCGTTCTCTATGTGTTGTCTATTGTATTAACTTGTG
Organism: Artemisia argyi; assembly: GCA_030686995.1. Lineage (NCBI taxonomy): Eukaryota > Viridiplantae > Streptophyta > Magnoliopsida > Asterales > Asteraceae > Artemisia > Artemisia argyi. The sequence goes on along the minus strand of JARVZY010003280.1, from coordinate 19,578 downwards.
TCTGAAATGTTGTCAAACTATATACTTCAGGTACCGCCGTACCGCTATAGGTGGTTCCAGACCATCTGCCCATAGGCCCCGAGTTCGTCCTTCTGTGACAACAGGTGTGAAACTTTTATAAATCAAACTTTCCAAGGGTTCTGAATGTAGTTGGATATGAGGGCGACTCATGGCTGTCACTTGCCTATAGGAGCCACCAACGTACGTTCACAGAGTCTTGAGAAAAGGCGACGCGACAACAATTCTAGAAGTATTTGCAACTACTTTTGAGCTTCATTCCGTCAAGTTTTTTTCAAACTATGTAAGCTCAGAGTCAGGATGTGAACTATTATCTGTTACCTGTCCGTTAACTATTGTCCCAATCCTTTATTTGATTTCTTTCCAATTGTTCCATGTCTGGGTTTCTATCCATTTTGGGAAGCGAAATTAAACGGTACTTTCAACCGGATGTGTGATAATGCTCTTATTCCATTGACAACGCAGGTACGTTGACTAGACATCACAAAATTGTAGGTTGGTGATCCGTGGGAATTTCATAACTGTCGAGGAAGGCCAGAGGACATGGACACAAATCGAAGTTTATACAATGTGCATATACCAAAACGATGTAGCTGGTGAGATAGCAGCAGCTCTAGCCGCTTCATCTATTGCATTTAGGCCTTCTGATCCTTAACAACTTAATTGTAAATTTTTTTTGTTCAGGTTCATGGCACATTTGCTGCTTCCAGATCTGATGGTTCCAGATTAACTTCGAAGATGAGAAGGGAGAAAAGGCTATGGTGTGGCAGAACTCATGGGCTTATAGCACAAGAACCGTAATCAATCGATCTTTTTTAGCTTTTGTAAAAATGTTTTGAATAATATATAACTGGTTTTAATTTTTAACTTGCTTTGTTTTCAGATTGGTGTGAAAGCTAAGACAAAAGGGGAGGTCCAACATACAAGTCCCCCCTTTGGTTTTACTACAACTGGTCTCTATGTTCAAGCCCTTCAGGTTGGTTAATATTCAAGAACTTGTTTTCTCTGTGGAGTTCTGTCACTTTCATGACCAACACTTCTATTTTACTTTGCAGCACTACAGTGAATTGCCGGATATCAAACGTGTCATTATGAACACTGATGCATGGGAATTGCGCTAGGCTTTACCTCTTGAGGGATCTCAAGAAGCTTACAACCCCCACCAGGCAGTGTACCTGATCGTTATAGTATAGTATAGTGACAAGTACCGGGGGATTGATCGTTCAACTCAGGAATAGTGTCGCTAGGATTAGAAAGCCTAAAAACTAGGTCTAGAGGTGAGGGATCATTCTTCTTGTGTTTTTATATTTTTATAAAAGCAATTAAAATCTCGGGTTTTGGAAGAGTGGGCGGAATTAGTTGCTAGTCAACTAACCCAATAATTAAAGTTGCAATCAAAATAAAATAACAAAAATGTAAATAAAGCTAATTACTAATGTGGTGTGAACAATAAATGGGAAAATTGTGTTTACTTAGATATCATTACCCCATAGATATCTTTTACAGGTTGATAGTTTGTTACAGTTGCATGGATGACGGGTTATATTCCTTAATACCAATCGTGGGGTGGCGTACATACTTCCCCAACTCTATAAGCTCCTACTTCACTCCTATGTCGAGCCTGCAAGAAGCTCCTAACATGGGATCACTAGAATTCGCTCATGCATTAAATACAACCATAAAAACCTAGTACGCATTGGTTCATGTTACTTAAGACGTTCAAGCAAGTTACACTATGGAAGTCTGCCAGTTTTCTTAAGCATAACATCGAAATCATTCATCCGTAACAACTATAAACAAGCAATCAACCCATAATCAACATCTAGGTTTCACTACATCTAAGCAAACACACAAGAGATCTAGCCTAGCATGTTAAAATCAAGACAAGCGCAAGATATATTCAAACAACACATAAAAATATTGAATGAATTGAAAGGATACTTATCTTAATTGAACATGAAAGGTTTCAAGGGGTGAAAACCCTTGAAAATACTGATAAAATCGTGCTATGGTTTCTCCAAGTCGTCCCTAAAATTGTCCTCTCTTAATGAATGAAAATTACAAAACTATATATAGATTTTCCAATGTGACGGCATCAAGAAGATAATTCTGACGCCGTCAACCCGCCGCCCATAATAATATCGGATTGCCTAGATCCAGATCTGACGCCGTCAAGAGCAAATTCCTCTGGGCCGTCACGTGTAAAGGGACCATGACGGCCTATGGTGACGCCGTCATGCCCTAGTGTAAAAACATTCTGGATCGTCATAGACTCTACCCTCTTCACCTCTTGTTTTCCTCTTGACGCCATCATTAAGAACTTGGTGACCCCGTCAGGTACTATTCCCAGCAAGGAAAATTAAGACTTTGCCGTTTTCTTCACTTTTATGCTCCAAAAACGTCCAAAATGCCTCCTTTTCCAGAATTCACTCCAAAAGTACCTAAAATCACAAAAGGAACGATTTAGGGCAATATTTGATCAAATAAATTCAATTCCGGGCTTAAATGACCCCCTAAAAACGGATCATTTTTCGCCTCATCAAACACTCATGCAATTGAGCCACAGGTCTTTCATTCTTTCTTACTGATCTTTGTGTACTACACCTTTACACCTTAATATATTTAATTTACTTGTAGCTGATTATCTTCTGTTTCCAGTAGAATTCTTTGGAACACTATCTCAGAAATGGGCACTAGAGTGCATGAGAGATTTTTTTATAGTCAATGTGAGAGGAAACCTTCAGATTATAGTGTAGGTAAAGTTCATTCGATCTGAACATTTATCTTCCGGTTTCATCTTAGCGATTTTGATGGATCAAAAGAAAAGAGTGGAAATAATTATGATGGATCAAGAACTACTCAACCAAATGGAAAGGATGTATCTCATTTAGTACTGCTAGTGTATTAGTTACAACTGCTAGTTATAAGTTAGTACTGTTGGTTCATATAGTTAGTACTGCTTATATGATATGTATTAGTGGTTCAGTTATATACATTCCAATTTTATTGTATTTGAATTCGTTTTGATATATATTTGAATTTCTTTTGATATATATTGATTTCTTAAATGTGACTAAAAGATGCATATAGTCACACTTATTTTGGTCACTGATGTCTTTGTTTTTAAGTATAGGTTTATTTTTCCGAAGAAATGCTTAGGAAAGTATTTCCCCGGGAAGTTATATATATAGTATAAGTATTACTCAAGAGATCCGCAAAGAAATACGGATAACCCGAGGTCGTAGTCCGTGTGAAAGGAGAATGGAATTCTCAAATTTCCGATTCGCGAAACGTGTTGTGAAAGTGGTAAAAAGTGATTTTATGAGATTATACTAATGAATAAGTAAATGAAGCACAAATAATCACTTAAACACGTATTTCAAGTAATTAAACCAAAACCGTAACGTAGAATCAAAAACGTAAACTAAAACGTGAAATAAACATAATCGTACAAAATAAAACGCGAATTTTAAGCTACACTACTCCTAGGGACTTGAAAATAATTTTTAAAAGTTAAAAATGATAAAAGAAAATTTTAAGAAAAAGAAAAATATTTTTTTGACTTTTTAATTATTTTTTATGAATTAAAAAATAATTAACTAATTAAAAATTAAAAAGAAAATGCAAATAAGGTGAGAAAAATGAAAAATAAATTATGAAATTTATAAAGTAACTATAAAATAATTTTAAAACTAAAAACTAATTTTTTTGGCTTTTTGTGTAATTTTTGGGAATTAAAAACTATTTAATCTAATTAAAAATTCAAATTAAATTCAAAATAAATGGGAAAAATATAAATTTCTAAAAATCTAAAATAAATGAAAATAAAATTTTAAAATATTTTTTGGATTTTTCTATGCTTTTTCTGATTTTTTTGGAATTTTTGGTAATTAAAATGTATTAAAAATTGAATTAAAATGAAAGTTAAATAAGAAAAATATCAAATGGACTCAGAAAAATTTGAAAAAAATTACAGAAAACGAAAATATTAAAATAAACTTGAGAAAGAAATTTTGAAAATGAAATAATCCAGAAAAGTGTTTTTTGGCTTGAAACAGCTTATTTGGAGTGCTTATTGATAAGCATTCCTGGCCCAATTTGACTGAAACTAAAAGCAGATGTATAATATGCTCAAATGAACTTAATGGAACAGAGGTAAGAACAAATTAAGCTCAGAAACACAGATTAGGGTCAAACAGGTTTAAATAAGCTAAGTGAGAATAAGCAGAAGTAAAGCAGTATAAGCAAAAAGGTACCAACCAATGAATAAAGCTATTAGATGAGCCAATTAATACAAATGAACAAATAAACTCAGAATATGGGCACAAATACTCAATTGCAGGTCAAATTTAGAAACAGATCCTATGCTCGGGTACCTTATTTGCAGCTTAAATTTAAGACACCAAATAAGCTGATGAGTGAAAACTAAAGGGGGTAAAATGAAGTTTGAACTACAGGGAATTTAGAAAACCAAAAAAAACTAAATCCAATCCACAATAGGACCACTAATCACCCCTGATATCAGGACCTGCTAACACAATTTATTAACTTGCTTTTGACTTTTTGAATGCACTACGGTTTGACTAAATTGAATTTCTAAAGCACTAATCTAATCCTAAATGGTATTTAGAGCTAATTATAAAACTAGATTATCCTAAGTTTACTCTAGATCTAGCAACCGTAAAAACCACAGGATCACAATAACACCTATTGAACCTGATTTGAACTTAGAAGAGTACTTAGACTTTTTTGCTTTGTGACCTACCTATTTTATGCTTGAACTACCTTTGATGCAACCTAAGTTACTCAACTAAAACAACCACAACCTTAGTGAAGATGATTATACCAACAAACTGCTACAAACCAAACACCCTCTTAACACTGTCACAACTTAACAGCACCTCAAAATTAATCTAAAGCCAACCAAACATCAACCTCAGTGCAACAGAAGATTTAATCAGACCTCAAATCACTTAGAAACTCAGAACTCAGATTCAAAACAACAAACAGAAACACAATCAACACAGATCAAATATGATGAAACAATGTAACAGTAGAAAACCAAATCAACTCAAACTAGAATCAAATTGCAAATTCTAACTGATATTAAAGCTACTATATCTAAGTAAACAGAAATAAGCATTATAAGATTAACTAGACTACTATAAAACTATCTAATACAGAATTGGAATTGAAATAAGGTAAACTTACAAGTCAATACCCCCTCAGCTCAAACAGAGGGGAGTCACTATGCTTGCCTGTCTTTTAGACAGGCCAATGGGACTCCTTATTGGTTGTCTCTTACTCCAAATAAGCTGTGCTTATTAAATAAGCACTCAATAGTTGACTGAATTTGACTTTTTTTTTGTATTTTTTAGAATTTGATGAAACAGTAAGATAAATGGCTTATATAAGCTGATAATAACAGAAAACAACTATTTGTAACTTAATTCAAATCAATAAAAACTAATTTGGAATATTTATTTTTTTATTTATATATATATATATATATATATATATATATATATATATATATATATATTAATAAAACAGAAACTTAATGTAGAAAATTAAACTAATGAAGAGATTAAACATAAAATTTAAAAAACAATAAGCTGAGATAATAATAAAAACAATATGCTGAAATAAAAATATGAATTATATTAATAAGAACTTGGAGTACAAATGATTTAAATGAAAATTACAATAAACTTGAAAGCAGGAAATTAAACAAAATAAAAGAAAACTAATACAAAAACTACTCGATGACTGAATAAGGGGGGTTATTTATACTTGAAGAGTGAGCCTGCTAGGGTTGATTAGAAGCCTCTCGATCCTTTGAGGTGTGCTTTCATTCCTTTAATCTTATCCCTTGATTCATACGCGTTAATTTGCACCGTTGGATCATGTGAGAGTGAAGTATGCATCCTGCATTTGCGTGCTCATTGGACCACGTGTCCTGACGTCCTGACACCTTCCAGAAGCATATATGATTGGGTAATTATTACCCAATTAAGGTAATTGTGGGCGTGTAATTTCTAGGGTTCAAGGATGAATAGAATTCTGGGAATTTTGGGGTAAAAGGGGCGGGGTGTGATTTTATTATTGATGTGTTTGACTGGGTGTAAAGGGTGTTGACCGGGTTAGTATATAGTGGGTGGATCGGGCCTAGGGGAAATAGGAGTTGGGCTATTTAAGTATTGGGCTGGGGTGTAAGTTTTGTTTCATGGATTTGGATTTTGTTGATCAGGTTTACATTTTGTAAGTTATAGTAATAATAAGGACTAATGATGTAATTTCTGAAATCTTGAGGGAGCAAATCTGTCATTTTTCCATAGTACAATCCAAGGGCTTTTCTTGACTTTTTCTGATAATTAAAGGTTAACTTTGACTTTTCTTCAATAATTTCTTTCAGGGACTAATTCTGTCATTATTTGAAAGTGCAGGGACTAAAATTGCCATTTCTTCCAAACTTTGGTCAGGGACTAATTATGTAACTTTGTGAATCTCTGATGATAACTTTTGATAATTCGAGCTTTCTTTGATCATTTTGCTTCCCCGGCTCCGGCTTTCGACCTTTTTCCAATCTCGTGCTCGTTTTTATCGGTTTTGGCTTTGTTTTTTTTCGTTTTTCACATATCTGTACCTGTACATACACAAATACAAAAACACGCATTCTCTTGGCATATTTGGTTAGTATTTGGTGTATTTGGTCTGAGTTTAGGTCTAAAAAGGATGTGTGAATAAGCACACATCAAAATCCCCCAGACTAAAGTATTGTCGTGTCCTCACGCAATGTCATCACCTCACGCTTAAAAGATAAATAGTTTCAAAACCTCTCTTTACTGACGTTGTAAAGTAGCAATGATGTTCAAAAGAGATATCAAAATCATTTATTCTCAAAAACTCTTCGTTTTATGATTTTCATGAATAATAACTACAACTACTCTTTTTGTATTTCTCATTTTTATATATGTGACGGTTTGCCTTAACTTTCATTATCAATTCTTATCTGTTGATAACTTTCAGGGTCAACGAGTAGAAACACTTCTCACAGAGAAGAGACCATACGAATAAAAATCGTCATCCTTGATTTTTCACAAGCTCCCAAACTAAGCGTAAAATCAAGATCATTGTTTATCCACAAGTTAGGTGCTAACACTACCCACAAAAGTTAATTGTGTCATTACCTCTTGTTCCCAAGTCCTAAGTTTTGTATCTCAAGATTTTAATTTGTGAGAAATGAATTGCTTCATATTTTCTCATTTTGATATTTGTTAGTCCGATAAGAGCACAAAATTTGAACGCTGAGTAGTTTCAGAACTTTCCCTCGAAAACCCCTGCATACAGAAATCGGGTCCACATGAAGGTCTCTGATTTAACACGATTTGTGGAGGCCCCCCTTTTTATTTACGACCGAGACATCCCATGTCTGAGACCCGAAACGGAAGCTTTTTATTAAGGAAACCCCCGGAGTCGAAGCTTGGCATTTTTGCATAATTATAAGCACTTTAATAATATTTGGTCCTTAGTCCTTTATTTCTTTTACAACAACGGTTTAAGAGCCGCCAAGATGTAAGAGCTTTATTATGACCTTGGATTTACCGCTGCCTTTTATAGCTTTGGATTCCTCTGCCTTTTTATTTGGCTTTGGATTATTATTATTGATATTCATAATCATATGCCGAACCCCGAGTCATACGGCCTTTACTAAGATCACAACATCGGTTGCGAACCGGCAAGATGCAATAGTCTATTTGTAACACCCCCAAAATACCGCAGCGGAAGACTGTGTCACTTGGGGTGCTACTTCATAATACAAAGTACAAGTTATAGAAAACGACCTCTAAATGAGACGTTTTGAAAAGTTACCATTCGATTAATGAATTCAAAGTTACAAATATGAGATTCCAAAGTATGATACATAAATGTATACAAAATGTTTTGAATGGTAAATGATAAAAAGCGTAAGTATTCAGAATATGCAGCTTGACTCTATGTTCCACGCACTAGCTATCGTCTTACTAGCCTGAGATAAACATGCTAAAGTGTCAACACAATGGTTGGTGAGTTCATAGAGTTTGTCTTAAAACAGATGAAAAGCCTTTAAAGAATGTTCACAAAGCAAAGGCATTGTAAATCCACTCAGTTGCAAATCCCGCCCATACAACATTTGCAACCTGTGTGTTCACAACCCACTGCTAAAAGATAGTTTACACAATACACCGGATTATATTCACCCAAGGTTAAGAATAGACACAAGGGCGGGGGCATCTTCCCAAATAGTACTACGTCATCCAAGGTCAAGCATAGACACAAGGGTAGGGGCATCTTCCCATGAGTACTATCAATACCTCTCCGACAGTATAGAGTATTGTGAATGCATGTAAATACACATCTTGTATTTAAATTAAGCAAGTATAGTGTAACAAGCATGTATAACGTAATCAAGTATAATGCAATCAAGTATAACACAATCAAGTATAAACGTTTTGGAGTATTTGTAAAAGCAAAAGCAAGTAGTTGAGCATGTATCTCCCCCAAAGAGTTAAAACAAGTATGAAAAGAGTAGGGGCTATGACTCACCTTAAGTTATGTAGTGAGTAATGAAAATGGTAGTCGAATCGCAAAAGTCTCTAAGAGCAGCCTATAATAGAACGTTGCGACTTAGGTTTGGAGTAATGTCTAAGAATACGAAGAATTGCCTATATATGTCTTTCAAATTGTTCATGATGTAGTACTTATTATATAGCGTAAGTCGTTGAATAAAAGTGGTTTATGAAACATGTATAGTTTGTATATCTCTTACTACCGTTCGGGCCGTCATAATTCAGAGGTCATGTAGTAAATGTTCGAGGAGCTAGGACACTTTAAATCGTCAATCCACAACTCATCTCGATGGTCTACTCTAATAAACCGTTCACATGAAGTTCCCTAGTGTTGTAGTATTCAAGTTGTAAAACATGTATAATAGTTATAATGATTTCGGTTTAGAAAGCCTTGAGGTCTTAGCCGTGGTCTTGCCGTGGCTTTGGTCATGGCTACCATGGTCTTGAGACTCATCCTTGGCCTTAGCCATGGTTGTGGTCTCGGCTTTAAGGTCATTAGACCTCTTGGTTTTACTTAGCCATAACCAATACATAGTCATTTGGGTATTAAAAAGGGTTGTTAAGAATTTGAAGAAAAATAGCATTCATTATGGGTTTTCTGGACCCGTGGTCCTAAGTTTTTGAAGAAAACATCGTTCCGGACAACTTTCATGTTTTAACTTTTTGATGAAACGGAGCAGAAAAGCCTCTTTTTGCGTGTTTAAGTTCTGTCACAGAAACTTTGGGACAGTTTTGCCGCAAAGTTTTGGTAACTTCTATTAGCCATATCTTTTGACTCGTGTACTCGTTTTAGGTGATTCAAATTGCTACGTTTTCCTTGTAAGATCCTCTATAATTCTATAAGCTTTTTTCAAGTCTATAAGTATATATTTCTAGTTGTTTATCATATCATAACTTACTAGTTTACTTATTTGTTTTATAAATGATAACATATAATTATATATAAGTTTAGACTTGTTTTAAGGATTTGTACATCATGAGATAAATATAACAAGACATATATAGCATATAGAGCTTATGAAAACATAGTAAGGATGATGAGTACAAGTTTTCTTCAACTTTTGGCCTTGTAAAAGGGAAACATGAACTAGGACAAGAACTATACACTTCAATCGAAAACCCTAGCTTCTAATCCTTCACCACAGCTCTTGCAAACATTGCTAGCCTTGATATAGACCTTGTGAAAACCTTATTAAATCAGCCCTAGTACCATTGTGTAGCTCCTAATTCATCCATGGAATCACCAAATAAACACTAGTTTCATGTAGAGAATAACTAGGCCTTCAACTCTTATGTGTAACTTGGAACTTGGAAATCAAAGATGAAAGGTTGTGTGATTTAAGTGTGTTATGTGTGTTGAACGACTAGGAGAGGATGAGGAAGGGTATTTATAATGCCTTAAGGAGGTTAGGAAGGTGTTAGGAAGGTGCAATGAGGAGGTGCAAGTTTAGGATATTTTAGGAAGCTTAGCTTAGAAGTTTACTTGCATATACTTGTATCCTAAAGTCCAAGGCTTATCACCAAGCCACCAAGGCTTGGTGAATCATCATATGGCGGCCAAGATAAGGCTAAGGTGACTAGATGTGTTGCCTTGGTTTTATCTAGCTTACGGAGTCAGTTTTGGTTCCGTTAATCGCTAATTGTAAGTCGTTAAGTCACGAAACGTAAAACCGGGTATATTAAAAATATGAAACTTATAAATATGTTAGAACTTATTAATATAACCTATCTTAGCATATTTAATGAGTGACAAGTTCTATCGGGTTGCTTAAACGCTGTTAAAACTGGAAACGCGGGTCTAAAACGCGTAATTCGCGTAAAACGCTGAACTGGAAAACGTAAAATTCCAAAACTTTTGGAATTGTCGTAAAATGAGAGAAAATCATATTTCTATTATTTATAGTATTTTATAGACATATCGGGATGCTGGAATGACGTTTAAACCTAAAAGTAAATCTCGGACATGGTTTCGTGATTTTTGTAGAAATGATCCAACGAGTGTCAAACTCTCGGATTATCATTAAAATAGTTTAACTTAAGAGAATATGAAATAAAAATTTTGGGAGTGAATAGTGAAAGTGAATAGTAAAAAGTGAATAGTAATAGTGAATAGTAAAAATGAATAGTAATCCAAAAATGCGAATTATTACACTATTTCACCGTAACACTGGCAGTACCCCTATGTGTACCAAACCCCCATATGCAGAGATTTTGTTGGGAACGAGAAAAAACTAAGTATTGCCCAAACCCCATACACTTAATTAATCCTAGAGATCTATTTTTATTGTTGTGCAATCTTGTGGGAACAAGGAGGCCACAAGTACCTTTCGTGGGCTCTAAAGAGATCCAACTACTCCACGTTTAGCACGAAACTTCTAAAAAAACTCTATCATTCCTCGATCTCCGCAAATTTAAAATCCCAAGTAATGAGATCCGCGGATGCTTAGCCATAATCTTTTGATTATATTGGTTAAGGGAGACGAGCTAGGGCTCAACACGCCCGGTCAAGTCGAAACATTTATTTCTACTCTCGCCGGTAGGAAAGTCAAAACAAGGTGTCAAATCTTATTATTCATATCATATATATATATATATTTTTTTTTTTTTTTTTTTGAATATAAAGAGGTGACAAAAATTTAAAATTTTGGTGGAAAACGGAGTTGCGTAAGTTAACAGCTCAGACGAAGGTGACAGGTCAAATCGAATCGAAGATTCACCCCCCCCCCCCCCAGACTAAAGTGAAACATTGTCCTCAATGTTTTAAGGGTACGGGTAGTCTTACGTAAAATCTAAGGTCGTTTATTAAGTATGCCAAGAGATAAACGTTAGTCGATAAGATTTTGGATATGGTGAATTTCCGAAAGAGCAGCGATGAATGAGACTCGAGTGGAGAGAACGACAAACCATGAGCATGAGAGTCCTCAAACTTTCGGGAAATTCCTGAACATTCACAAAAAACCATGAAAACACGAGTTTGGAAAGGGTCGCCCCCCTCACGTCATGTTACTTAGAAATAGAAAATAAAGAAAATGAAAATGGATAAGCATGGGGTGCCTCCCACGAAGCGCTTGTTTTTTATTACCGAGTCACATGAGCTTGACTCGATCCCCGAATTAATTCGTCCTTGGGGAGAGCAAATGGAAAATAATCTCCATCGGGCTTTCATTCAAAATATTTGGATAAATATATGAATTATGAGAAAGTTCCACCCCGATGAGATAACCACTGGTATTCTAACAGTGAAAACTATTAGAAACGATTCCAGGGTCAAAAATAGTGTCCTCACTCCTGATAGAGTGACGGAGAAGAGAAATCACACCAAATGTGATAAAAGGAAAGAACGTCATGAACAATTCATCATCATAAAAAGGAGACTTCATAATTGTGGAATTATGAATCTCAACATTAAAGCTCATTTTAAAAACTTTACCGGGTGGGAGGGATGGGATAAAATTTTCTTGAAAACTCTCATTTTTTAGAATACCACCCGAGTCATGATCGTTTTCAATATCAAAACAAAAATTTCATATTCTGGATTAGAAAACTTTTCAAAATCACATTCAATCTTATCAAAACAAAACGAATCATATTCTGGAAGAGAGATAAGAGCAAGAGAAGTGGTACTGCCACTACTCGTCTCTTCCGTATGATTGCATCAAAATGAAAAGCCTCATAAGTCGGATAAGAAAAATCAGGACGAAAAGTGGGATTGCCACTAATCTCCTCAGTAATATCAAATGAAAAACTCTCAAAGTCGGGTAAAAATTCCTCGAGCTCGGGCTCCAGAGGATCGTCAATCATAAGCTCAATCTTCTTCTTAACTTTATTCAGAGGGATTGACGGTTCATCGTTTAACAAATTGTCAAGAAAAATAATATCTCCCTCCGAATCAAAGTAAAATTCGTCAGTCTCAGAAAACGAAATCGTTTCAATAGCAAGGAATCCATCGACCTCTTCCCAAAAAGAATCATATTCCTCAGTCGGAGGAATTGATGGGGAAGAGTCGGAGACGAACGTTTTCACAAAATCATCAAATGAATAATCACAAACATCAACGCTTTTAACGGAATAATTCTTTGATTTAGAAGCACCGGCACGAAAAATCATTATATCATCATCATGTCGTAAAGTTAGAGTATCCTCAAAATGATCTACTAGGGCTTTTGCAGTTCGTAAAAACGGTCTCCCTAGTATAAGAGGAACTCTTGGATCGGCCTCAAAATTCACAACAACAAAGTCGGCTGGGAAAGTACACGAATTAACTTGAACAAATACATCTTCAGCAATTCCGACCGGATGAGTAATCATACGATTAGCGAGCTCCAAAGTCATACGAGTTGGTTTAAGTTCTCCCATTCCAAGTTGTATATAGATTGACAAAGGCATAAGGTTAATGCTTGCACCTGAATCGGCCAGGGCATTGCAAACCTCTTGATCTTTTAACGAACAAGGAATGAGTAACTTTCCCGAATCTCCAAGCTTCTTGGGAAACTTTTTGAGAAGGATAGCGGAGCATTGAGCATTAATCGGTGTTTCAGCTAATTCAAGCAATTTTTCTTTGTTACTTATAAGATTTTTAAACGTTGAGGCAAACTTTGGCATGTAAACAAGAGCATCCATGAAACTAATATCAAAGTGCAATTTTTAAAAAATACCAAGAAACTTTTCCATTTGTTTTTTAGATTTTGCACGGAGCTCTTCATCATTAAACCTTGACGGATATGGCAGTTTTGATTTGTATTTAACATTCTTTTCAAAAATGACTTTTTCTTTATCTTTAGACGTTTGGACAACCGGAGGTTGGACGTTTCCAGTATCTCTGTTATTAATAGGAGGTACCGGGTCCTTTGTCACCTCGGTCTCACGGTCCACTACCTTAGGGGGAGGAGAAGAAGAGGTAGTCGGAACCGTGGGTTCATATATAGCACCACTACGTGTCGTAATTGCCTTAATCTCGCCCCTCGGGTTTGCGATCGTATTGCTTGGAAGAGTGCCCGACGTCGACGGTTGATTCATTTGAAGAAAACTACTCATCATTTGCTTAAGCTCATTCGTTTGTCGAGTCATGGTTGTATCGATCTCTTTCTTAAGTTCAACCCTCATGTTGTTGATTTGATTTTGCATAGCTCGTATGTTAACATCGTTTGTTTTCATATAATTAGCAAGCTCAGGAGAAGGTTGTACTTGTTGTGGTGGTTGATAAACTTGTTGGGGTGGAGGGACTTGATAATTTTGAATGAAATTGGTTCCACGGTTTTGATTGTTTCCTTGGTTATTTTGAGGATAACGGTTTTGATGAGTTTGCACGGGTGGAAACCCGGGTGGCCCTATTTGGTTGTTTTAAGTACGAAAATCTTGGTTTTGATTGTAGTTTACGGCTGCTACGTTAGCATTATAAACTTGGCCATCGGTGGCTTGACAATCATAATACGGATGGGGTCCAACAAAAATCACACATTTTTCATTAACGGCTTTAACGGGCTCGGGTTTTTGGTTCTGAAACTTAAACTCTTTCATCATACAACGGATAGCGTCGGTAAGTTCGGCCAATTCCGATGATTGAACCGACGAAGAAGAAGGAGTAAAAGATGTCACTTTCGAAACACTCGGTTTGTTACGAGAAGTCGGAAACTTAGATTTGTTCTCGATGATCATTAAAATATCCCTTGGCGTACGATTCAAGATATTGCCACCGGCGGCTGCGTTTAAAGAATCTTGATCGTTTTGAGTCAAAGCGTTATAAAACGTGTCGATTTGGTGCAATTTGGAGAAACCTTGGTGAGGACATTTTCGAAGAAGATCCTTAAAACGTTCCCATGCCTCACCAAAGTTCTCATCAAAACGTTGTTGAAAATTAGTTATATCATTCTTAAGATTAGTCATTTTGGACGGAGGAAAGAAATGATTAACAAATTTCGAGACGAGTTCTTCCCATGTATGGATGGAATGAGGGGGTTCTTTTTTGAGCCAAATCCGGGTTGTACCCTCGAGTGAAAATGGGAATAACATTAATTTAATAGCATCGTGAGGGACATCCTTAAATTTCATTGTCAAAGTTAACTTATTAAACCATCGGATGTGTGCGTGAGGATCGTCCCTTTCAAAACCGTGAAATTGGTTTGATGTGACAAGTTGAATCAATCCAGTTTTAAGTTCAAAATTATCGGACAGGATAGGTGGTAAAACGATTGCATCTCCATATCCCTCGGTGGGACACTGGAGTAATTCTTGCATAGTACGTTGATCGGTCATCTCGGTGATGGGTGCTTCAACAAGAGTACGTAACTCGGGTATGTAAGCTTGTTTACGACGTCTACGATAGTGTTGGTTCGGTATGGTCAGAGAATTATCGATTAATCTCGACCGTGAACGTGTGATCATACACTAAAAAGAAAACCAAAGTAAAAAGAAAAAGTAAAACAAATTTGGAAAGAAAATCTTTTTGTATTTTTATTTTTTATAAAGCAAAATTCAAAAACTTAAACTTTTGTTTTTTTCTTTTTCAAACGTTACGTTAATTGTAAACCGTTTCCCTTAAATCTACTCGCGACGGAACGGGAGAGAAGAATAGATCTCTCTTCAGCTTGCAATTTAATGTCTAAGCTTCCGTATTTTCCGCTTATTCGGTCGTAGAATCCAAAGTAATCCGATTAGCAATTAATTTCACGCGTTGTTATATTGGGAAGCTTATTTGGTTTACAACGCCCTCCCTTCCATGGGAGAGTCGAGGCTGTAACTTTATTATATTTTTTGGTATTTTTGAAAACACTTTAGGAAAAATGTTTTTGATTTTTCTATTTTTTTGGTTTTTATAGAAAATATATACAAGCAAGGTTTTCAAAACACAATTTCGAAAAACGAAAACGAAAAATTCACTTCAACCTTCCCCGGCAGTGGCACCAAAATTGATGTCTTCGTTTTTAAGTATAGGTTTATTTTTCGAAGAAATGCTTAGGAAAGTATTTCCCCGGGAAGTTATATATATAGTATAAGTATTACTCAAGATATCCGCAAAGAAATACGGATAACCCGAGGTCGTAGTCCATGTGATGGGTGAATGGAATTCTCAAATTCCCGATTCGTAAAACGTGTCGTGAAAGTGGTAAAAAGTGATTTTGTGAGATTATAGTAATGAATAAGTAAATGAAGCACAAATAATCACTTAAAAACGTATTTCAAGTAATTAAACCAAAAACGTAACGTAGAATCGAAAACGTGAAATAAACGTAATCATACGAAATAAAACGCGAATTTTAAGCTACACTACTCCTACGGACTTGAAAATAATTTTTAAAAGTTAAAAATGATAAAAGAAAATTTTAAAAAAGAGAAAAATATTTTTTTGACTTTTTAATTATTTTTTATGAATTAAAAACTAATTAACTAATTAAAAATTAAAAGAAAATGCAAATAAGGCGAGAAAAATGAAAAATAATTTTTGAAATTTATAAAATAACTAAAAAGTAATTTTAAAACTAAAAACTAATTTTTTTGGCTTTTTGTGTAATTTTTGAGAATTAAAAACTATTTAATCTAATTAAAAATTCAAATTAAATTCAAAATAAATGGGAAAAATGCAAAATAAATTTCTAAAAATCTAAAATAAATGAAAATAAATTTTAAAAATATTTTTTGGATTTTCTAGGCTTTTTTTGATTTTTTTTGGAATTTTTGGTAATTAAAATGTATTAAAAATTGAATTAAAATGAAAATTAAATAAAAAAAATATCAAATGGACTCAGAAAATTTTGAAGAAAAATTACAGAAAATCTAAAATATTAAAATAAACTTGAGAAAAAAATTTTGAAAATGAAATAATCCAGAAAAGTGCTTTTTGGCTTGAAACAGCTTTTTTGGAGTGCTTATTGATAAGCACTCTTGACCCAATTTGACTGAAACTAAAAAAAGATGTATAATATGCTCAAATGAACTTAATGAACAGAGGTAAGACCAAATTAAGCTCAGAAACACAGATTAGGGTCAAACAGGTTTAAATAAGCTAAGTGAGAATAAGCAGAAGTAAAGCAGTATAAGCAAAAAGGTACCAACCAATGAATAAAGCTATTAGATGAGCCAATTAATACCAATGAACAAATAAACTCATAATATGGGCACAAATACTCAATTGCAGGTCAAATTTAGAAACATACCCTATGCTCGGGTACCTTATTTGCAGCTTAAATTTAAGACACCAAATAAGCTGATGAGTGAAAACTAAGGGGGGCAAAATGAAGTTTGAACTACAGGGAATTTAGAAAACCAAAAAGAACTAAATCCAATCCACAATAGGACCACTAATCACCCCTGATATCAGGACCTGCTAACACAATTTATTAGCTTGCTTTTGACTTTTTGAATGCACCACGGTTTGACTAAATTGAATTTCTAAAGCACTAATCTAATCCTAAATGGTATTTAGAGCTAATTATAAAACTAGATTATCCTAAGTTTACTCTAGATCTAGCAGCCGTAAAAACCACAGGATCACAATAACACCTATTGAACCTGATTTGAACTTAGAAGAGTACTTAGACTTTTTTGCTTTGTGACCTACCTATTTTATGCTTGAACTACCTTTGATGCAACCTAAGTTACTCAACTAAAACAACCACAACCTTAGTGAAGATGATTATACCAGCAAACTGCTACAAACCAAACACCCTCTTAAAACTGTCACAACTTAACAACACCTCAAAATTAATCTAAAGCCAACCAAACATCAACCTCAGTGCAATAAAAGATTTAATCAGACCTCAAATCACTTAGAAACTCAGAATCAGATTCAAAACAACAAACAGAAACACAATCAACATAGATCAAATATGATGAAACAATGTAACAGTAGAAAACCAAATCAACTCAAACTAGAATCAAATTGCAAATTCTAACTGATATTAAAGCTACTATATCTAATTAAACAGAAATAAGCAATATAAGATAAACTAGACTACTATAAAACTATCTAATGCAGAATTGGAATTGAAATAAGGTAAACTTACAAGTCAATACCCCCTCAGCTCAAACAGAGGGGGGTCACTATGCTTGCCTGTCTTTTAGACAGACCAATGGGACTCCTTATTGGCTGTCTCTTACTCCAAAAAAGTTGTGCTTATTAAATAAGCACTCAATAGTTGACTGAATTTGACCTTTTTTGTATTTTTTAGAATTTGATGAAACAGTAAGATAAATGGCTTATATAAGCTGATAATAACAGAAAACAACTATTTGTAACTTAATTCAAATCAATAAAAACTAATTTGGAATATATTTTTTTTATTATTATTTTTTATATTTTTTTATTTTTTTTAATAAAACAGAAACTTAATGTAGAAAATTAAACTAATGAAGAGATTAAACATAAATTTTAAAAAAACAATAAGCTGAGATAATAATAAAAACAATATGCTGAAATAAAAATATGAATTATATTAATAAGAACTTGGAGTACAAATGATTTAAATGAAAATTACAATAAACTTGAAAGCAAGAAATTAAACAAAATAAAAGAAAAGTAATACAAAAACTACTCTATGACTGAATAAGGGGGGGTTATTTATACTTGAAGAGTGAGCCTGCTAGGGTTGATTAGAAGCCTCTTGATCCCTTGAGGTGTGCTTTCATTCCTTTAATCTTATCCCTTGATTCATACGCGTTAATTTGCACCGTTGGATCATGTGAGAGTGAAGTATGCATCCTGCGTGTGCGTGCTCATTGGACCACGTGTCCTGACATCCTGACACCTTCCAGAAGCATATATGATTGGGTAATTATTACCCAATCAAGGTAATTGTGGACGTGTAATTTCTAGGGTTCAAGGATGAATAGTAATTCTGGGAATTTGGGGGTAAAAGGGGCGGGGTGTGATTTTATTATTGATGTGTTTGACTGGGTGTAAAGGGTGTTGACCGGGTTAGTGTATAGTGGGTGAATCGGGCCTAGGGGAAATAGGAGTTGGGCTGTTTAAGTATTGGGCTAGGGTGTAAGTTTTGTTTCATGGATTTGGATTTTGTGGATCAGGTTTACATTTTGTAAGTTATAGTAATAATAAGGACTAATGATGTAATTTCTGAAATCTTGAGGGACCAAATTTGTCATTTTTCCATAGTACAATCCAAGGGCTTTTCTTGACTTTTTCTGATAATTGAAGGTTAACTTTGACTTTTCTTCAATAATTTCTTTCAGGGACTAATTCCGTCATTATTTGAAAGTGCAGGGACTAAAATTGCCATTTCTTCCAAACTTTGCTCAGGGACTAATTATGCAACTTTGTGAATCTATGATGATAACTTTTGATAATTCGAGCTTTCTTTGATCATTTTGCTTCCCCGGCTCCGGCTTTTTATCTTTTTCCAATCTCGTGCTCGTTTTTGTCGGTTTTGGCTTTGTTTTTGTTCGTTTTTCACGTATCCATACCTGTACATACACAAATACAAAAACACACATTCTCTTGGCATATTTGGTTAGTATTTGGTGTATTTGGTCTGATTTTAGGTCTAAAAAGGATGTGTGAATAAGCACACATCAGTCACTGTTTGCTTAATTCTTTGTGTGACTAAATATTACAAAAGGCCACACAAAAAAAAAATTCATGTGGCAATTGGATGATCAATAGTCACACAAAATATACATTTCTTTACCTTAAACATCATGTGGTTACACTTATTAACATTTTTAGTCACTTTTTGCTTAATTGTGTGTGACTAAATACCAAAAACAAACATGCTTTGTTTGACTAAATATTACAAAATGCTACACAAACTAAAAATTCATGTGACCATTGGATGAACAATAGTCACACAAAATACACATTTCTTTATTTTAAACAGCATATTGTCACACTTATTAACACTTTTAGCCACTTTTTGCTTAATTATATGTGACTAACTAAAAAAAACAACACCCGTTGTGTGACTAAATCATCACAAACGTCACATTTCTTATATATTCATGT